>MJUU01037101.1:0-16878 GCA_002080025.1 Modiolus philippinarum | reverse complement strand
GTCATTAAGTCCACATTAATTTTAGATTTGCTATTTAACAATTTATGTTTAAAACACTACCTCACACATTTCTGTCCAAGCAGTCCAAAATTCTGAATCGTCAATTTTTCCATTTGTCGAATGTGCAATAAAATTTCGATAGTGTCGTACTCTTGAAAGGTCATCACCCACGCTGGTATCAGTTGATGGCGGAAGAGTATCTCTTACTTTCAATTTTGTAAGGTTACGAAACAATATTAACATCAGTGGTACATCCATATCAGTTGACGTCACTTGTGTGGTACCTGAAATATTTTTGTGTATAACATTAGTAAGATATAAGTAATTTCTACTGGAAAATAATGATGTTAAGAGTTTATATGTAACATAAAAACAATGAAAATTATTATATGGAATACAAATAAGCAAAAACAAATTTGTGATAAATGTATACATTTATTGGGATATGGCCAAAAGTTATTCCATAATTAACTATTTAATACACATATTTTTTCAGCTTAATCCGGTTTGCAGTGATACTTTTTAAATATCTGTTTGAATGTGGTGGTATCAAAAGAATTATTTAATTTAATAGAGCATCATTCTTGACATTTTGGATACTTGCTATCAAATATATTATACAAGTAGGAAATTTGAAATAGTATATTTCTGGCATTCATATTTAGATATGGTTCTGAAATTAAATTTGACAACGATGGGGACTTAAAACGATTAGAAATTGGGAAAAACGGTAATGTTTTAAATTTATTTTCTTTAGTGAATTGATATCTCGTCTGTTCCGTCATACGGCGTGTACGTATTAATACCATATTCAAGAAATCTCCATACGAGTACTTACTAACAGTATTTTCATCCTAAGGATGTTTCCTGGTCACTTTGAAAATAAAATAGGATTTCATATAGATATTTTTTTGTTTGAAAAGAGAGAAAAAGATATTTAGGCGCAAAACTGATTAATTGCTGATCTCGATTCTGAGATGTAGTTGTTTAAAAAATCGCGGGAAACTGAATTTTTCATAGGTTTAAATAAGAAAAGCTTATCCATGAACAAATGTAACAAAATAAATACGATTTAATGAAATTAAGTCAGAATGCTCCTTAAAATGTATAAAAAAAATTATCAAACAGAATAATGGGGGGATCGTGGTTAAAACATAAAATTGCCTTTGAATGGATAAAAACAGACAAGTTCCAAATGTACTGTAAACTGGAAAATTTTTTGCAACGTGCTTTGTATCGCGGCTTTCACGCACAGTCTTGAATTCACAACTGTCTCTCATGTCACTAAATCAACTAATTGCATAATAATATTGTCTGCAGTTATATTTTTCGGGCTTTATCCCTTAACGCGTAAATAGCGAAAATAAAACTGCCACAGAACAGTAGCAGAGATACAAAAACGCCAGAGAGTTTCCCTTGTTAATGCTCTTTACTTGTTCATCACTACCTTTTTTCCTTCTCACTGGACAAGTGATGCAACCATTGGGGAGATGCTAACAAACTTGAGGTACACATTTTTAGTTCTTATGAAGTCTAGGTTATTTTTCGGAGTTGCATTTTTCAACAGATTATGGTATGCAACGCTGTCTTATAATTTGATACATTGTGAGAGAATATTTTTCCAGATCCTTTATTCTCCATACGGAAAGTTGACTGTTTCATTGGAAAGTGTAATACGAAATACATGTACTATATAATCGAAATTAAATTACCTAGTTGCGGATACAGAATGTCCATTTGTGATTGATTTACAACACGTTTCTTATGGAGCACCTCAACTTTGGACTTTATTGTATTCAAATATATTTGTAATCCTCCTGGGTTAAAGTGTTTATCAAACTGTGTCCTGACTGCTCTTGGTGACACTCGAATTACAAGATCTGCTAATCTAAGAAAATTAGTGTCTTCTTTCGTATGGACTGGGATTGGTATCAAACTCTTTGAAAGTGCCATGCTATAAATAAATAATAATTAAAAAATAAATAAAAAAATCATACAATTCCAATTAATCTTTTGCAAATACAGAGAGATAGCATGACAAGATCTGAATTAACAAAGTTCCGAAGTTACTGTAAATTAGCCAAGTAATTTACAACAAAGTGTTTTGTGGTTTTTTTTGTGATAAAGAACCGGATAGTTTTTTGAAATATAGACAGTATTAATTTTATACTCGTGCTATTCACATTGTTCAAAGTTAAATTTATAAATAAAGGACATTATCTATTTGTATACATAATTATATATTAGTCCAAGAAAAATTCAAACACAACAAGACTATTACGCTTTATATTCACTAGTACTTTTACACAGTATAGGAACCTGTGTGCCTGAAATATCTGTCTTACGATTCTATCTGTAGGCTGTAGTTCGTTTTTCCACTATAACAGAATATGTCAGATAAGATTTTCATGTTTTATTGTTGAAAAAGAAATTTTTCTTGTATAAAAAGGGTTTATTATTTATCTACTTGAGTGTCAAGTTTGTCTATATCCGTAATTGTGAGGAAATTGTCCCGCAAGAGCTGATTTATGATTATTGCCACTACATTGCGTTACAAAATATATTTTTTTCTCCATTTTACATGAAAAGCTTAACTTACATCGCTCACACTTCATGAGGCAACTATAAAAGATAATTCTTACTTTTGTGCCAAATTTCAACAGCGTTTGTAGCTGCATTGTCAAGAAAATCGTTGTTTGAAAAAAAATGAATTATGTAAGCTGTTTAAAGTAATTTTTATAACATACTGCAAGGACGTATATTTAATATAAAATATCAAATAGTATCCTGTGGAACGTATTTAATATTAATCTATTTCCAGTGATACTTTGTTATTATTTAAATGTTTTCCATTGCTGTGAAATTGTTCCTTCACACAGTCATTTAGGTGATTAAATATCCAAATGCCAAATTTTCCTGAGGGTAAAATGTACTCACAAATAAAATGGACGTAAGTTAGCTGCAAAGGATAAATAATATACAATTACGGCCCTCTGAAGAGGTGAGTGAATATCTAAAATTGTCAACCGTACTAGGGTTATTTCCCCGAGGGCTTTAGCTTTAGCCCTCGGGGAAATAACCCTAGTACGGTTGACAATTTTAGATATTCACCTCTTCAGAGGGCCGAAAATGTTTTATTATACCGAACAAACAATGGATAAAATATTTAGCCCTCGGGGAAATAACCCTAGTACGGTTGACAATTTTAGATATTCACCTCTTCAGAGGGCCGTAAATGTTTTATTATACCGAACAAACAATGGATAAAATATTTGAAAAAAAAATATTTACATGTATGTAATATAATGAAATCACTTGATTTTTTCCCCTGTTGATATCACATTCTGCTTTGCATGTGATCTTGTCTCGCTTGCATTTAGTTATACATATTTTCTTCGTATTTCTTAGTTTTCATGGATTTTATCGATTGAATATAAAACCATGAAATATAAATATCATTGTCAGTGTTAACACAAAGTCTTGCCAAAAACCAATATCTCAGGGAGAAACTTGAACTAATCTTGGATTTACCCTAGTTTGACAAATCATATACTTGGAGCATCGCCATTGGTTTTCGTGGCCTTAAGTGTCGATAATGACGTCATGATTTCCATTGAAAAACAATGTAATCCACGAAAACTAATGTCCCACGATAACCCATGATCAGACGGTAAATCACCCTTTCCTTATTTTGTTCCCTTGCTTAAAATAATCCTACCTTATTTGTTATGAAATCAATTTTTATACCGCCGTGCGCGGTCCCGGCTGAAGAATAGGCCCGCAGCATCCTCTGAGCTTGGAGTATGAGCCATCCTAACAGAGGACCCCGAGGGAACCCCGGGATATAGAAATAGGACCCAGTATCTCCGGCTTGCGGGGTGTGACCCCTCCTAAACGGAGGCTGACCCCGAGGGTCCCGGGATATAGAAATAGGACCCATTCCGTGGTTGTGCGGGATTAATAAATACACAACCCATCTTTCGGATGGGATGTAAACTCAGGTCCACGTGTTGGAAGAAATGCCACGCTTCCTGCACGTTAAAGAACCCTTGTAGCAAGCTCTCTTTGGGGTGGTCCGTAGGTGATCGGCTACAAGGCTAAATTCCCCGCCCTTGACGATTTCACCCTACTTTTCCAGTGGCAGTCAGAATTTCCCGTCCCATGACCATTTCCATACCCCAAAGTGATTATTTATCAACAAACTTGTTCTCGTCTTGATATAGCTGAAATATTGCTGAGTAGACGTTAAACAATCAATCAATCAATCAATCAATCAATTTTTATATCCGTAAGTTTGATTCGTTGTTGCTTATAAACCATTAATTCCTCATGGTCATTGATTTGTCACTACAATGAATTTGGAAGAACCGCCACTTAATTGAAGGCACTTACAGTTGACATAATGCATTCTCTAAGCCCATAGTAATGAAAGATTGAACATCTTCACAAAACCATGAACCTAAATAACACATTTCTTCTGTCTTTTCCCACATAATCATGAACCTATCGCTTTTAATGATAGCAATATCTATTTCCTTATGGAAATGTCTAGACGGACCAAACCTTTATCCCTTCAAGGCTTCTCGTGTTTCGAAGTTGAACTCCCTGTCATGATTGCGCAAAGCATGCCAATGCCAATTATGTTGCCTTTTTAGTATTGTCGGTGTCTGGTCCAAATACTCATCGGTTGAACTGCCAAACCTGACACTGGCAGCTGCCATTTGTATACAAACGATAATGGGAGACAATTCAGAGTAAAGTGCAACCAGAGGCTACCGAAATCCGACCGATATAATTATATCAATACAAATCGATATTTTTAGGTTTTTTTATGAAAATACTATAAAATTTCACAAAACATGGTTAACCACCATACATTCAAATTTTCAAGGGTTATTCACAGGTGAATAATTTAGGATATTCCATGAACATGAGTAGATCTATTTTGTAAAGGTTATTCAACCTTTGTGCCAATTTAAGAAAAATATCCAGATTATATTATGTCATGTGACTTTATTTGAACCAATAGAATCAATTACTTATTATGTAAGGTATAATAATATATATTAAAACAATATTATGTAGGATAATATTTAATGATAAAATATTGTCCGGGATATCAATGACATATAATCAAAAGATATTATCTAGGAAAATATATTATTGTTAAATATTATCCTGGAAAATATTTAATTATTAAATATTATCCAGGATAATATTTTATTATCGAATAATATCCAGGATGATATTCTATTATTAAACAATTTGCAACTGTTTTGATTTTTTTCTCAAAATAAACCAGTCTCAATTGTATTCAAATATAAACAAATTTAGTAAATTCAACAATTATCAAGATAAAAAGGTTGCATAATTTTCTGCTATTTTCAATGTTTTACGGTAAAGCAGTAATTGACAAAAACATATCATATCATGAAATGCATGTATTATGCGCCCACCAAAAAATCATTCCTGAGTCTCCAAAGTTCTTAAATTATCATGATTTAAATGACTACATGAATACTACTCACCATTCAACTTAAACATGTTTTATTTTAAGATACTATCTAATGGGTATTAAGTTGTGTCTTGAATGATATATGGAATACCTCTACGTCTTTTATACATATATAGAATATTAATTAAATTCAAACGGGTCAGAAACTATTTTATAATTAAATAGTCTCCCATGCAAAGCTCTGTCCTTAGCTGATTTTGGCTTTAAATTTATATCATATTGGTTATTTGTTCTCTATCAGTTTTTAAACAGCTTTGAGTTTCTGGTCTTTCAAACGTTTAGATTTTATCTGCACTGAAGAGACATTAGTTGTTGAAATGCGCATATGCAGAAAGTAAATTCACAGTAACCTCGGTATTTATTTATATGGAAAAAACCTCATATTAAATACTTTCCACCGGAGAGAATTTAACCCGGATAGTATTATCTGTTACACCGGTACAAGTCCAACTGGCCATAGTTCAAATGGTTGTTTACGTTCCTCTTTTATATGGAAAAAACCTCATATTAAATACTTTCCACCGGAGAGAATTTAACCCGGATAGTATTATCTGTTACACCGGTACAAGTCCAACTGGCCGTAGTTCAAATGGTTGTTTACGTTCCTCTTTTGTCTAACTTGTGTTTTTCCTGTGTACTAGTATTTCCCTGGCAGATTATGGCATGTAATTATAATTTTCAGCTTTTGTAAATATTTCCTGTTGTCCCTTTTATTTCATTTAGAGAAAATGCTACTTACAAGGACTGTTTACATGTCAAAAGACATACACGCGTGGCATTTATCAATTTAACTCATAAGAAGATTACCTTACCTGATTTTTTTCAACATTTGAGCATATTCTGAGAATGGCTTAAGTTATTAATAAAATTGACGGCTTAATGGTCCTAATCCATTTTAAATGTAATCTAATACAGCCTATTTGTCCTAAGTTATAATTCAAAGTTACATATCCTGCTATTTCTCCTTTTTTCTCAAATGTGAATTTGAGTTTAGATATTTCTTCTTTGTGTGTTTCTATAATGTAGTGAAATATTTCTTCGAAACAGTAAAATTCCATTCACAAAGTAGCAAAAGTAACTGCTGGCATGGTACATTTTACCGCAAAAGGAACATATAATACTTCAAGTTATAAAAACATAATAAATATGCATGGAACAACAAAATACTGCTAATTTCAATTAAAATAATATGTCAGTCAGCCTACAACTGTGCTCTTAATAAAACAGTAATCAGATCTATAGTACCACCGTAAACAGTATACAGTAAAATGATATTTTCGCCATCAAAAAGAAAGAACATATGATTATTTTGCTTTGTATATGCAGTTAATAATACAATATACTAACTATAAGAATATAAAGACAGGCACGCACGCATGAGCAAATAAATGGGTCTATTTCTGTTTTAATGACCTTTTATTCCACATATGAATATAGACTTTTCAATGTGAAATCAATAGGTTACTTGTAAATAACATCATCCTCGAATAGATCAATTATTCATATCCGTTGGATGGACTTTACAAACTTAAAAAGTTTTCTAAGTCAAAGACAATATGTAAAAAAACGTTCTACAGCCTACAGATTGAACCGTAAGACAGATATTTCAGGCGCACATGTTCCTATGCTGTGTTTTATGTCTTTCGACAATCTTCAGATGAATGGTTATGGTAACTAACGACAACGTTAGTACGACGTTATACATTGTTGAATATTAGATAATCATAATAAGTACAATATTTCAATTTTTAAATTAACGTCGTCCGTTAATTTAGAATTAAAATATTGTACGTATTGGAGCGTGCCGATTTGGTCTAGGCAGTATAAATTAATTAAACACCAAAAATAAGAATATAATAGAATACACCATATTATACAAAACATCATTATCCAGACATTATAATCAGAATATACGAAACGTCTTTCTAGAAAAGTATGTCCAAATATCACAGTATGTTCATTTTTATTACGTCTCTCCTCAATGTATCTATATATCTACCTATCTATCTATCTAATGTTCTGTTTGTGTCCAGCATGATATATGCGAAAAGTAATGGATTATACGGAATATAACTGCGGATCTAGACGGATTTATCTGAAAATGAAGACTCAGCGGATCCTTGCAGAATGTTTATTAATTATAACACTAAGGTTTTATGATATTTGTTAAGTTCAAAGGTTATTCGTGAATTGTGATGCATTACGTTAAGATTATGTACCAGGGGCGGATCCAGAGTGGTGAGTGCCAGGGGGGCACAACATAAATTGAATTTTACAAATTTTTCTAACAGGCGGATTCACGTTGGGGGTTTCGGGGGTTAGACCCCCCCCCCTTCCTTTTTTTGGGCGATTGACTGTAACAAAGAAATACCCCCCAAATACTTCTTTTCTCATTGGAACCTCCTTTTCAAATCGTCTAGATCCGCGCCTGACCAGCTCCCCCCTTTCGATTGTTAGTAGAAAATAAAACACAATATCTACAAAATGCTGCATCCAGCAGCATGTGGTGAATAGCACAATCTTGGATAACGGGCTAAAGAACTGTGCTGAAATGAACTTTTTCTTCCAGAAAATTTGGTAGCGGCAATGAAATATCTGGTTTATAGTTTTCATGAGTTTAGATTATTCTTTGTTATTGAGATGTTGATTATCAAAATGGCATTTGTCAAAGCGAAACCTAGGAATGTCATCACCAAACTCTTGAACTGAAAGTTTTGTTACGTTTTTCTGTACAATAATTGCTCTGTATCCTATGTATTCATTGGTTTGGAGGGGGAAAGGGTTTGAGAAGATCATGACCTAAGCAAAGAGGTAAAGGGACTTTATAATTGCTAAATTTGGCTTGAAGTTCATATTCCTAGCACAATTATTTTAATGTGTTACTGTCTAGAAAATTGTTACATTATCTTGTGAGTTTAATGAGGGGGCCGGAGTGGCCCTCTTCTAGGAAACCTGACTGTATTTCTACTAAATCCCGAACGACAAAGGAACTTAAAACTGATGAAATCCCGATTCCTGTTGCATTTATTTCCCGAAATTCCAGGCTTAAATGATAGAAATCTCGAATTCGTGAGCTTAAAAACTTCCAATCCCGACATCCCTAAAAAAGGTCTGTCCCCTCTTTTATGTGTGATCCGTGCTGACGATACATAAATTGTCGAAATGTCACAATTACTGAATGTAACCAAACGAAAGAGAAATGCTATAAAAAAAGTTTACAATTATGCAGTCTTTGGTTATAGTACTTCAACTTATTTTTAAAATTATCTAATTATTAAATGTTCAATTAATTAGAATTGCAGGTATATGGTTATAAAAGTGTCATTAATTTGTCCAGCCGTGACAAGGTACCCTAATTATGACATTTTTAATAATTTGTTTTGATAAATAAACAAAGCTTTTCTTTGATGTTGGTTTGTCTTGGCAGTCATTGTTGTACAATCAACCTGATAAGTTACATGTAATAAAGATCCTTAAAATATCAACGTAAAAGGTTAAAGAAGACACCAGATATTTACAATTTGTACTCCAGGTCAAAGGCTGAACCTCAAGTTCAACAAAAAAAAATTTTTGGTCACTTGTGCCGGGGGGGGGGGGGCACGTGCCCCCTTGGCCCCCCGCTGGATCCGCCACTGTGTACCAACATACAAGGTAAATCAAACCTTATGTCATAACAGGATAGTTACAAGCCAGATATATTTATGACGTCTTCGTTTAAACTTGAAATTGTTTTAAAAAGGATTTGATTTGATCTTAAATTTATTAAGGTCAAGGTCAGAGGTCATATGGTATCTTTGTTAAATGGTTTGTAACTGCTAAATGTAATATTTGCTAATAATTTATGATTAAGTATGTACAGATATTCTTCTCCAAAATCACAAATTTCTTAAGAAAATTTAGAAAATAGTGATTTTGGTAACCATTGTAACAGAAAAAATCCGATTAACTTTTTAAATCATTTTCATGTTAGAATCTAAAGTAGAGTATTGCTTGTCATTGCAACAAACAGGAAACATGATATAAAAATGCCTATTGAGCGCATAAAGTTGACTGTTGCCATGGCATACTACTTGCTATAGCAACAATATATTTTTTTCAAAATTAGTATCCTACATTGACGTGGTAACGTATAACAAATTACAATCAATTTCATTACCATGCGTGCCAAAATAGTTGAATTGCCTACATGGAATTGCTACTAAAACAAAAATAGTAAACATTAAGTGAGAACCGAACTGTCAATCCAAAATGAATAACCCAAGGACAATGGCAACATCGGAAACAACAAAGAAACAGAGACACAACATGAGTACGACACAGAAAAGAAAAATTAAGACACACACACAAAGATGAACAACAGGGACCAAATTTAAAACCATTGGTTAGATCAGGTGCACTGGTAGAGTAAGCATCTCCTGCTTCTTATAAGACAATTGCCGTGTTGAACACGTCAAATCCGGTAGAAGAAACAACAATTAAGCTTTAAATGGAAAGATATGTTGTCAACTGCCAAAAATATCACATAGCGGTCCACAAGATGGTGATGTCGACCGTAAAACTTCTGGAGGGATGACTTCAAATTTTGGGTAACATACCCCTGTTTAAGTAGCCTATTTGTGAGCAACCGGGTTCTATCAAGGAGGTCACTTTTTTGAACACAGGCTCTTGAATAGCGAATGAGCTTGGAGATGTAAACTCCGTATGCCGGCGCTGTTGGGATGTTGCTACAAAAAAGGGAAGTTGACTATTGGAAAAGTGAAGTCATCGCGTTTGTCGTACAGCTTAGTTTGAAGTCCACCTCTGTTGTCAATTGCAATATGAAGGTCAAGGAATGAGGCCGATGTAAAAGTTCCTGTAGTATCTTTAATTTCGAGCTTTATTTGATAGATCAGATGAAGAAAATCACAAAAGCGAGGATTGCTTAGTGACAAAATATCATCTATATTACGGAAGCTAAAATTGAAGGTTTGGGCCTGTTTTTTATCTTTACTTTGAAGAAGCCCTTCGATGGATTCAGCCTCATAAGAGTGGAGAAATGCATCGGCTAGGAGAGGTGCACAGTTTGTGCCCGATTCCATTCCGATATTCTGTTGAAAATAAGTCATGCAAACTGGACAAATATATTGTCGATCATAATCTCTAACATTTTAATCACTTCTACCTCTGTATTTTCTCCGATTCGGAGTCACTTTTCACAATGTAGGCTTGTTCTCTACCTACAACAATGTACCTATATCTTCGTTCTCCGTTCTTACGTGAGAAATAACTATGATTTAAACCTTTCAGCCGAGATTTTAGTTGTTCATTAGGAATGGTGGTGTAAAGTGTAGAGAAGTGAAAAGTTTTAATGTTGTTACAGTGTGATAATGATCTAGAGCTTAAGATGTCAAGTAGATCTTTGGAGTTTTCAAAATCCATATTTCATTTACACCGCTTCTTGAAAAGCAAGTATCACAGTATTTTTGAAGGCCCTCTTAAACAGCTGTCAAGATGGAGGTTAGCAATTTAGATATAGGTTTTGTAGAACATTTGGCAGATCCACGATGTATCGTTCTTTGTAATTTTGGTACCCAGTACAGAGAGGGAAGATCTGTGTCTTCAACCTTGGTGGAAATTCCGAAGGAAAGCAAAACAGATTTATGGTTCTGTACACTAGATTTGAAATTGCAAGTAAGAGTCATGTCATCCCATATCTTATTCGTAGCCTCAAAATCTACCTAGAAATCAACTTCCATTGAAATTGAAAAGTTGAAAATGTTCGTATTTTGGTGGCTTTTTTCCAAATGGTGATTGAAAAGTACACACGCAAGAAAATATACTGGTAAGGAAATGATCAAATACCATGCAGATGATGATATCTATAAAATAATATATGTATATACAATAGGTTATAGTGATTGGAGAAATTTTAGACAAAACAGAGAAAAAAAATCCAACTACACAGGGGTCAAATAAAACCATGGAGGATAATATATGCAATGGCAATTTTAAACATAACAGAGAGGTAAATAGACAAGAAATAAAGTACAATGAGGGCAAATAAACCATCAATGATATAAAATAATTACAAAGAAGATTGGGCAGAATAAATAGACCAGATCTAAATACAATACGTCGAAGGTTGAAGGTGATGTTGAACTTTTTTTTTTCACTAGAAAAAATATTAATTCATGATCATGGTACACAGGCATTGCTCAAACAGTAAAACTTTATCATGAAAAAAGAACAATTAAGTGATTAAATTATTCTGACTTGTTTATTGTTGTCTCAGGATTGTTTGAGTAAATCGACACTAAGATGAATATGCAGTTATAAGATCTACAGTAGATGCACTTGTTTGTAATTACTTTTCTTGCCTTAAAAACTGTTGGGAAACACACTCATACATTGTAACATTGTAACATCTTCCCCTTTGGCCCCTTGTGTAGTATGTATTTTTACATTTTCGTATTATATAAATACTTCAGTGTTACATATAAAGCACATTCAAGAACTCTTTCATCACTATATATTAATTGAATATTTGAATGAAAGTCTTTTTTAAACTTAAGACATCTAATTCAAAATATTCAATGGCGGAAGAGTTCATTTTTATATTTTTCGCTCCTTTAAAGCAAATATTAGAAGGTAGAAAAGGCCTATAATTACAAAAACAAGAAAACAGCAAACACCTACAATGGCCAGGAACTACAATCACATGCCACAATTTACAAGCAAACTGCACCAGAAAAACAATAATGAAAACAAGAGACAAACATAAATAACGATAGGAACTCGGGATAGCCGGACTTGGTACCGGCACTAGCAAAAGCCAGTGGAAGGGTTTAACCGGTTTATCGGTACCCAAACCTCCCCTTTCTCTATTCCGTTTCCCTATAGTATCATAAACATGCGAATAAAACCCAATACAGGTAGACTACTAACTCAATGACGACTATCTTGGTACAGAAAAAGCATAAGACAAAACTATAAAACCTGGTGTCAACATTTTTTTACACAATGTTCCAGCCTTTTTAGGGTTTTGTTGCATTTTTATAGTTGGTAGACCTAATGCGCGACTAACGTTTGCTCTGTATGTCCCTGATCGGATTAGTGATCAGGTTTTTTTGGGAAGTCTGGAAAAAAGGATTTCATTTTTAAACAAGACTGATTACACCTGTCAGAGAAAAAACGTCAAATAATTGACGTTTGTATCATTAAAGAGCGCTGCACGAAGCGCAGGTTTTACTGATCGACTCGAGTGAACTGAAAACAAATGCCTTCAATAAGTAACTAGGTTCAAACAGGAAAAAAAAAACACTTGAATGGCAAATTTAGTTTTCTTTCTTCAAAAATAGGAAATAGCGCCCTTATCAACATACAGTCACCGGATACAATTTGTACGAACTATACATACGGATAAAACAATGAAAGTATTACTTGATTTTTATAATCTAAATGAAAAATTTGTTTTACAAACTAACAATTTTAAGACAACATTGCAAATGATAACATAGTACCTGTTAAAAAAATTACATAGTACAAAACTTGAGAAAGATGTTTCAACAAATGCTGTATCACAGCTAAAACTTCCAAGCTACATTTAAACTGATAGAAAATTCGATACGCACGCAAACACACACAACGTCTGACAACAGCAACCAACTTTGATGACCTTTAAATTCCTCTGAATAAACATCGCAGTTTGCTTACACAGGGATTGGAAAATAACATATATACGTCTGGTTGAGGACTTACCAAATTAGAGTTTTAGGATCTGATATTATCGATGTTGTATGAGATTTAAAGTCTATGAAAATCCCCAAATTCCGGTATCCGTAAAAGTGGTGTTTATTTTCGATTTAAAAAAAAATTGTAGTTCTGGGTTTACGAGATGCTTGGGAAACCTTAAATTGAAAACAAAAAGCGATGGGGCATCATTTTTTGTCAAACGTTTAATTTTTTTTAATGTAATTTCCTGGCTGTTGGTATTAAGATTAAATTTTTTATCTAAATGATAAAACTTCCTATTTGCGGTTGTGACTTCCTATCAAAAGTCACAACCCAGAGGGTTTGCCAATCGTGATCTCAAAATTCAAATGAAAATACTGCTTAAGGTAATTAAATAAACTCATAAGATTTTTTTTATTTCTTTAGGTATCTGTTAGACAAAGTTACTTTTGGCAACAACTTTCATTGGCGCTCATCAAAGTTAACAGTGGAAAGTTTCATTCATGTCATTGATAAATGAAAAAATGTTGAAGGAAAAAAAATGTTTTAACTTCAGGGAAAGATTATTTTTTTACAAATTTCTATATTTGAATAAAAATGTTGCATTCCGTCAAAATTAAAAGGTAAAAGAAATGTATGTGCTTACCCTAAAGAAATAACTTGATACAAACATTCGAAGCACAAAACCTCATGTCCCAAAAATAACAGATGGCTTAAGAATAATTACAGTTTTGTTACACACATAAACAGAAAAATCATCGGACATAGTCACAACAGAAATGATACTTATTATGGAAGAAAACCATTTTGGCTTTCTCTTGTCATTTAAATCTGTAATATATCATCTAGAGTAGGCACAGTTTTATTTATGTCTTAATTTATATCTCGAAACTTTGGATCATGAACGATAAAATTTGACTCCATGACTTGACCCAATATCTTTGATAGGAATTGCAACAGATAATTATGAGAATATTTGGCTGTCTATTTTCAGGTGGGTATATTGCCCCTTGTCCTTGACATATTTTCATGCATAAGTTATATTACCAAAGTCCCAGGTCTCTATGTCTTATTGCGTTGGAGTATTTAGCATTAATCGAAACAAAAAATCATTCAAAGGGTAATAATTGAGACAAAGAGTTGTTGAATCTTTTCGACCAAATATAACAAAAAATGTGTCTTATAGCTCTGTCCTTAGCTCATTTTTGGCTTTACTTTTTTAGGTCCGATCAGTAATTTGTTCTCTGTCGGCCTTTTCACACATTTCGGTTTATGGATTTCCAAATGTTTTTATTTGATCTGCACTGAAGAGACACAAGTTGTCGAAATGAGCATATGCAGAAACTAAATTCATAGTAACTTCGGTATTTTGTGATTTATTACTACTGGGCCGATGCATTTGCTGGTGGACTGTTAGTCACCGAGGGTTTTTACCAACCCAGTAGCCAGTACTACGGTAATGGCTCGAAAACCGATGTAATTCAAAAACTTGCAATATCTAAATTTAAGAAAATTTTGTAAAACCTAAGAAGTATCCCTCTCTCCTTAGCTGATTTTCGCTTTGCGTTTTTAGGTCCGATTGATAATTTGTTCTCTATCAGCCTTTTCACACATTTCGGTTTATGGATTTCCAAATGTTTTGATTTGATCTGCACTGAAGAGACATAAGTTGTTGAAATGCGCATATGCAGAAATTTATAGTAATTTCGGTATTTTGTTATTTATTAACACTGGGCAGATGCCTCTGCTGGTGGACTGATAGTCCCCGAGGGTATTCACCAGCCCAGTAGCCAGTACTACGGTGCTGGCCCGAAAACCGATGTTATTCAAAAACTTGAAATATCTTGATTTAAGAAAATTTTGTTAAAACCTAATGAGTATCTCTCTCTGGCATTGCTCTGTCCTTAGCTGATTTTGGCTTTCCTATTTAGATTGTTCTCTATCAGCCTTTTCACACATTTCGGTTTATGGATTTCCCATTTTTTTTATTTGATCTGCACTGAGGAGATATAAGTTGTCGAAATATGCAGAAACTAAATTCATAGTAACTTCGGTATTTTGTTATTGAACATTTTTTCTCATTACAATTGATCAGATATCTATTACGGTTCTCGAGTTTATCAACTAATAAGGTTCTAGGTCAATGATCAAGGTTAAAATTGACCTTTGACCTTGACATCATCTTAAAGGTCAAGTTTTGTAATCATCTACGGTACAAGTCTCGGGCATCCGCGACTTATCGTTTGGGATCACATTAACAGTAATTCAAAATCTCTCGAAGGACAATAACTCATACAAGGAACTATGAATTATTTCGGACCAATGGAACAAAGTTGGATTTCGTCAAGATGACCATATTCCTCGTTGCATTTGGTCTGCTATTTTTTACGGTTTCCAAGTTTATCCCCGAACAAGGTCCATATCAAAGTTAGCCTTTAAGCTTGATATCATTTAAAAAGGACAAGGTCAGTCATAATCAATGATGCAGATATCATGTCTCCACGACATTTAGTTTCAGACACTGTTACGGAAACTCAAAACCTTCATAAGGCAATAACTAAAAATACCATCCCGCATGGTTTCGGTCCAATGTTACGAAGTTCCTTCATGACCTAAGGAACATTTTCCCGAATACTTTTAATCTAACGAGTTTATCCACTAACAAGATTTTTCGGTGTTTGGCAGTTACCTCGGTTAATTAAAATAAATCAGAACTACGGGGTGAGTTTTGTTGTCGTGCCGTATGACCGATATTATAAGTAGTTTTTTGTCATCGGAACGGCGGAAATATAATAATAATCATTAAAATCCAAGAAGTCTTTACGACTGTAGTCGTAAAATAATAAAATAAAATGAAATGAAGAATAATAATAATAATATTATTATTATTATTATTATTATTATAAATATAAAAGAGGAAATAAATAAATAAAAATGATCGGCTACTTGGAGTCAAACTAAATATACCAAATATGCACATTTGTTGACTTACGTTTCAAACAAAATGGAAAAAGGGAATATTAAGCAAAACACATGGTGTTAGTTAAGTGACTGGGGCCGACGAACCTAAATAAAGATATATCCTAAAATCAATCCTTAATTTAAGACACCAAAAGAGGTGTCCTAAGAGTGTCTTAAGTTAAAAATATTGACTAAAAACCACTATTTTCCAGTACTGTACATCAGATTCGGGAACAACTGATCAAATTATTAGTTACAGGTACGATTTTACTCGCACCTATATTTTATTTACTTTTATATCCAACTTGCACGATTTTATCCTTTGACCCTGTTGTGACATTACACGACAACATCTTGATGACAGTTCAGTTATGTAAAATACATGTATATAATACATGTATTGATTAGTATACAATACCCAAACTTTCCTTCATTACATTTTGATGCGATTTGATTTCATACATCATTTTATAGCTATCACAATTAGTTTCAACAAAGTTATTCCAAAAATACCAATTAATTCAAAACTTCATTTTATCACTAACACTTTTTCATATTTGTTGCATAGTCATGATAGTTTACAACTCTTATAAATTGTTACTTCGGTATTTTCTTACTTTTGATCATTTTTTTTTATAGAAATGATTTTATAATATTTCTATAGGACATTAATTAGGATATCCTAAACTAGG
>MJUU01037100.1:121956-142819 GCA_002080025.1 Modiolus philippinarum | reverse complement strand
GAGCTAAACAACAATTGAAGGACAAATATGTAAAATTCAATTGATTTCGTGCACAGTTGATACGAAAAAACGTTAACCAAACAACATTATAAGGATACAGAAATGCTTACAGTTCCACCTAAAGATAACACCTTGCCCACCATGTACTGGATTCCTAAGCTTTACAAAAATCCATTCAAACATCGTTTTATTTCGGCATCTACTAAGTGTTCTACTACTAATTTATCAATCCATTTAACTAGTTCACTTACTTGTATAAAGGAATTGGTTATTAAATACTGTGAAAAAAACTTATCAAAACTCTGGTGTAAATTACTTTTGAAATGTAAGAAATTCAATTGAAATTTTAGATAAACTACAATCTATTCAAAGGCCAGTCTCATCCATCGACAGTTGTGATTTTTCCACACTTTATACTACCCTTCCACATAAGTTGTTTAAATCAAAATTGGTACAACTTATTAAATGGTCTTTTAAATTTTCTAGTCTGCAATTCATTTGTTCTAACAAAAAGCAAGGATTATTGTCTAATATTATATACAATAATTATTGTTCCTGGACATCTGATGATATGATAAATGCGCTCAATCTTTTGCTGGACAACATTTTTGTTCGTTTTGGCAACACTATTTATCAACAGGTCATAGGTATTCCTATGGGTACAAATTGTGCACCTCTCATTGCAGATCTTTTTCTGTTCTGTTATAAATGAGACTTCATGAAAAAACTTCAAAACGGAACCATACCAAACAGTGATCATAATCTTATTTCTATTTTCAATGATAATAGCATGTATATTGACAATATCCTTACTATTGACAATCACCAGTTTTTAGATTATATAGATTATATAGACATTATTTACCCACAAGAACTGAAATTAAATAAAACTACCAATGATTCCAAATACTGCCCTTTTCTGGATCTAACTATCATTATTGACGCTTGTAAAATAAAAAACTAAAATAGATGATAAAGGAATGATTTTGATTAAACTATAACTAGTTTCCCTTTTATTGACGGTGACATCCCTCAAGCTCCATCATACGGTGTATACATTTCTCAACTAATACGATTTGCAGGTGTTTTTCTACTCTTGACGATTTCAATGAACGTAAGCTTACTTACTGTCACAGCCAGAAAAGCTTGGACGTAACATACATCCTTTACGTATTAATGGATATTGACAAAATACTCTGCTTTCATCCGTTAAATTACCTTTGAGATCTAATGACCTGAAAATTTTAAATACATACTGGCCTCTCACTGATACTGCCGATGTCAACTGAAGTTTTGATTTAGATTTTTTTTTTCCGTGGTGCGACAGTGTTTTACCAGCAGACTAGGCTCCTTTACCCTTGACTCATCTTATTGTCATTTCTCTTCTGTCAAGAATGTGGTCATGGAGTTAGTAGTCTACCTGTATTGGGTTTTATTCGTATGTTTACTAAACTATAGGGAAACGGGACAGAGAAAGGGGGGTTTGAGTACCCATAAATCAGTTTAATCCTACCGCTGGCTTTTGCTAGTGCCGGTACCAAGTCCGACTGTCCCGAGTTTCTATCGTTGTTTACGTTTGTCATTTGTCTAATTTGTGATTTTCCTGTGTGGCTCCCTAGCAGATTGTGGCATGTAATTATAATTTCAGCCATTATAGGTATTTCCTACGGAAGCACCGGAGTGCCACAGAAAAACAAATATTTTTTTACAACTTGTGCGCACGAGTTACTATCTTGTGCGCACAAGTTATACATATCGTGCGCACTAGTTACAAACTTGTGCGCACGAGCACTCCACGGCTTCCGTAAAGGATATATATAGGACCTTTGAAAATCTGCGAAAAATTAAAACTCTTAAATTTTTCGCATACATTTTTCCACTCAAATCCGGGAAATTTTGGACACGCGAAAATAAACTCTCTACGGTATGGGGAGTTGGTCTAATTTTGTAGCAGTCCTTATGGAATTGTCTACAGTGCTGCCCTCTTATTCCTGTCAAAGTCAGCTGGCAAATTAGTTGTGTAAAAAGTATTTATAAATTGGATTTTTAGGAGATGTGTTCACATAGTCCTCCTATGTTGTAGTATGCATTAAGTCAAAGTCCCATAACTCCACACAAAATTTGTCGAATCAAAATGGCGATACGATGGTACTAATGGTGACTAACATTCCTGTAAAATTTGAATAAATTCTGACCAGCAGTTTCTGAGGAGTTCCGTCCACAAGATTTGTCATTGTATAACAATGTGGAAATAGTCAAAGACCGAAACTCCCACAAAACTTGACGATTCAAAATGGCGATGCGATATGATCTATTACTGATAGTGAGTAACAACACTGTAAAATCTAAATGAAATCTGACCAGCGGTTTCTGAGAAGTTGCGTCCACAATATTTGCCATTGTATAACAATGTGGAAATTGTAAAGGTCCAATAACTCCTACAAAATTTGACGAATCAAAATGGCGATGCGATATCATCTAGTACTAATGGTGACTAACAATCCTGTAAACATTTGAATGAATGCTGACCAGCGGTTTTTGAGGAGTTGCGTCCACAAGATTTGCCATTGTATAACAATGTGGAAATAATCAAAGTCCCACAACTCCAACAAAATTTGACGAATCAAAATGGCGATGCGATATGATCTACTAGTATTAATAATGGTGACTAACAATCCTGTAAAATTTGAATGAATTCTGTCCAGCGGTTTGTGAGGAGTTGCGCCCACAAAAAGCGTAACACATGGACACACGGACCCACGGACGCACGGGTGCAGACCATTACTATGTCCCTCCGTAGCGTTGCGGCGGGGGACGGTAAGATCTTTATGACAAACCAAAATCAGCAAAGGACAGAGAAACTCCATAGCTTTACACAAATTGTAGAATTCAGATTTTCTAGTTTAAAAATACTAGTACATTTAAAGGGGTATTCGGGTCCAAATACTAGTACATTGAAAAGGGTATTCGGGTCCAGCCCAAACCTTTTTCCTTACTGTTTTTGGTTAATACCATCAGGATCTTACAGTCTATTCGAAAAAAACATAGACCAAGTTCTAAATATCGAAGCTGGTTCAAATTTTGTTTCTACAAGTAATACCTCTTCATTGCAGATTATTTCAAAACATTTGAAATTCGATAGACATAATTCAAAACAAAATTGACAGTATTGTGTTAACATGGTTACATCCAACAGCAAAACACAGAAAATGAAATTATGACAACAATGCATTTGTTTTGTGTCCTGTGACAAGTCCATATTTCTATCAAAACATTTGAAATTCAAATAAACGTACTTCAAATAACTAAATACCGAAGTTACTGTGAATTTAATTTCTGCATATGCATATGTTCAAATGAACATTTACATTATTTTACGAAAGGATATGGAGTAAATGAACATGAGACAATAAAACATATGTTAACTCCAGCTGCAATAATTTTAATAAGCTGTATGGCCATTTCGGAAATTTATTCCTCATTAGCAGCACTAGAAACCAAACAAAGGAAATCCATAATTTCCAAAATGTTAAAATACATAAAACCAAACGAAATCCGAATAATCAGTAATATCAAATATAGCTAAGGACAAAAGTATTAGTATGTTTTACAAGGTGACATCGAACTACAGAAAGAAAAAAAATATAATAACTAAATTATAATGACAATAAAACATTTGTTTGGTATCAATATGTCCTCTGACAAATAAATGTTTTGGCCTTATGGTAGAAATTTATGTTTTCACAGAAAGCTTATACAGATTTAAGCCTTCGTAATCTATCCCACCTTTAACAGAGTGAATGATGACCAGCTACCGTACACTCTCATATGGGCATTGTCTGTTTTAACGTACACAGTATCACCACTGTTAAGATGTATAAGTATTGTACCTGAACTTGAGTTATAGTCGTGGATGGACATTGAAGATTTTCCGATGAAGTATTTTGATACTCGTGTGTTGCCTGTATAAATTGTAAACGTCGAATCATGTTTTGTCATTGATCCCGACATAACAGTAACGCTGATTAGATACATCCCTTCCTTTTCGCATGTAAATTTTCCATTGTTTTCAAACGCGGTAAGGTTAGATATCCCTAAAGACGACTTCACGTCAGGAAATTTCATTATGGTGCCTAAAGGCTTTGGTCCAGCTCCTCTGCCAAATGCTGTAAAACCAACTGAAAATATAATATAAACGACTTTTAAACATGTTATGTTTTAAGATAAAAATAGAATGTGTCAAAAAATTGTCTCCGGTTGGGTGCTATATTCTGCATTGATAACCAACAGAGACATTTAAGAAAAATGGAGTATTTTAATATATTAATAAAACTTTCAGAACAAGTTACATTCAACAGCACAACAAATTGCTTTATCTCAGGTTTTAAAAAAAAGTGGTCACAGGAAAAAATAAATGGGACCTTTCACGATAGAGCTATTGCTTTTATGTTTTTACAAAGGCAGATACTTTGAAATTATTAAAAAAATTACTTTCCTTGAATTCAGAAAAAAATAACAAATTATGACACGTGATATATCGTGCATTCTTTAGAGCTCACACTGTTAGTTTGTTATGTGGTAGAAATGACAAATGAATTGCCAGCAATAATGATAAACAAAATTGGCTCAAATTAACTTTTTAATCAGACAACAAATAATATTTTACAAATTAAATACAATGTATGACTTATCTGACAATAATGAAGTCCAAGTATTAGTCCAAATGAATAGTTCACTTAATTCCACCAATGAATGTCCAATAAAATAATCCTTGTAATCCTCACTAAATAGTTGATAATAGATTCACAATAATTGATGTCGATTTCCAATACGAAAGATGTGCGTGATAATCCTATATAAACTAATTAATCCTGTATAAACTTATTAAACTGACTGACTTAACCCTTTTCAGCTACCTCATATAAATACATTTATTATTTTCAGAAAAATCTATCCACAAGATACAACTGGAACATTCTAATCAACTGATTATCACATGACTAAAATGATTATGTAAGGAAAACCTCTAGAAAAATGTATGTGTTAAAATCTGAATTTAAATTCTAGAATATTCCACATGTTCTAAGGTGTAATAACCTTGACCATTGTTTATTGTAAACAAATTACATAACTAGGCCAAACAAATTACATCATATTAAGGCCTTACAAAATAAAAACAATCAATACAATGTATTTTAGAATATTTACAACATTTAATTACCTATAACACCTCCCCCAAAAGAAAATGTTTGAATGCTGTAACATAAATTTCAAAATGTTGTAAAGCCAAAATCAGAGACAAACATTTTTTTCAATTGTGGAGTAATTTCTCTGGTGTTTATTGAATTTTCTTGAAAAATAACAAATTGGATGGTATATACCATCTTTACCTTCTTGTAATAAAACACCGCCAGCAGCAACATCACTGGCATCTACTGCTTACTTAAATTGACATTCAAAATTAGGTGTTGCTAAAACTGGCGCACTTTCTAGGATGGCTTTTAGTTCTTCAAATGCTGTATCACAACTTTTAGACCAAATGAACTTTACATTTTTTCTCAATAGTTTAGTCAAAGACTCACTAATTGAAGAAAAGTTTTGACAAAATTTTCTATAATATCCAGCCAATCCCAGAAAACGCATCAATTGTTTCTTATTCTCAGGTTTAGGAAAACTAGAAATAGCACTTATTTTAGCATCAATAGGTTTTACCTGACCCTGACCTATAACATGTCCTAAATAATTAACATAAGCACATCCAAATTCACTCTTGGAGAGGTTGACTGTTAGCATTGCACTGCTTAAACGTTCAAAAAAGTTCGAAGTATCCGAAGATGTTCTTCCCAAGTGTCACTATATATAAGAATGTCATCAATGTATGCTTCACAACCGTCAATTCCAGAAATAACACTGTTGATGAAACGCTGAAAAGTTGCCGGCGAATTTTTCATGCCAAAAGCCATCACTTTGTATTGGAATAGTCCATCTGGTGGAACAAAAGCGGAAAGTTCTTTTGCACGCTCTGTAAGAGGAACTTGATAAAATCCTTTCAATAAGTCAATTTTTGTAATGTTTTTAGCATTTGCAATTTTGTCAATACAGTCATCAATGCGCGGAATTGGAAATGAGTCAATTTTTGTAACTTTTCTATAGTCCGTACACATACGATAAGTTCCATCAGGTTTTGGCACTAGAATACAAGGCGAGCTCCAATTGCTTTTGCTAGGTTCAATAAAGTCATTTTTTAAAAAATACTGAATTTCATCATGCAGGTACTTTTGTTTGATCGGATTCAGTCGGTATGGATGCTGTTTTATCAGTACTGAATCACCAACATCAATGTCATGAAATATTTTATTAGTTCGTGTCGGAATGTCCGGAAACAAATGTTCAAATTCACGGAGTAACTGTTTCAACTGTTCCTTTTGAATTGTTGGTAAATGTTTAAGTTTCGAATCCAAATCTTGTAGAATCTGTGAATTTTCCAGCTTCGGTGTGATAGATGGCGAATCAATCTTTTCACAAATGTCATTTTCAGCATTGTCAGGGTCAACACTAACTATATTTACAGAATGTACAATATTTGTGCTATTTCTATGTATATAAGGTTTTATCATGTTTACATGACACAACCTGTTTTGTCTTCGTCTGTCAGGTGTTTTAATAATATAATTTAAATCACTGATTTTCTTTTCAATACTATATGGACCAAAATATCTGGCTTCAAGTGGCTTTCCAGGAACAGGAAGTAAAACAAGTACTTTATCACCAGGGTCAAAATTACGTTTTGCAGAATTTTGGTCATACTTGGCTTTCATAGATTCTTAACTGGATTTAAGATTTTTATTGGCTAGTTCACAAGCTTTTACAAGTTTAGTGCGAAAGTCTGAAACATAATCAAGGAGATTTAAATGGTCTTTTTCATCAGATAAAATTTTCTCACTTAAAAGTTTGAGTGGTCTCCTAACTGTATGTCCAAAAACTAATTCAAAGGGACTAAAACCTAATGATTCATGGACTGCTTCTCTTACAGCAAATAAAAGAAAAGACATTCCTTCATCCCAATTTTTCTCTGTGTCAAAACAGTAGTTTCGCATCATATTTGGTGAAATCGCTCTAAGGCGCCTTGACTTTCAGGGTGATATGCAGATGATCTGTACTGTTTAATGCCTAATTCATACATTACTTGTTGGAAAATTCCCGACATAAATTTTGAACCTTGATCTGATTGAATTGATTTAGGTAGCCCAAACAATGTAAAAAATTTAGTTAAAGCCCGAACTATGCTTTTAGTCTTTATATTTCTTAAAGGAATAGCTTCAGGGAACCTTGTGGATGCACACATGATAGTTAACATGTACTGGTTACCAGATTTAGTTTTTGGTAGAACACCTACACAATCTATAAATATTCTACTAAAAGGCTCCTTGAAGGCAGGTATCGGCTGAAGGGTTGCTTTTGGAATAACTTGGTTTGGTTTCCCTACTAATTGACATGTGTGACAAGACTTGCAGTAATAAGAGACATCTTTTCTAAGATTAGGCCAATAAAAATAATTTAAAATTTTGTTGTAAGTCTTATTAATACCTAAGTGTCCTGACAAGGGAGTATCATGGGCCATGCTTAGTATCTCAGCTCTATACACCTTTGGTACTACAATTTGATACTTTATTGCCCATTCTGCATCAGCAGATACATCAGAAGGTGTCCATTTACGCATAAGAATACCATTTTTGGTAAAATCAGTGACAGGTTCCTGCAAAGACTCACATTCATCAACAGCCCTATTGAAAAAACGTGAAATTTCAGGGTCCTTATGTTGCTCATTGCTAAATGTAAACGTAGAAATACCTTCACCTTGAACCAATGAACTATAAGAAAACTCCAAGGGCTTGCTTGTTTCAACACCAACATCACTAAGCTGACTCATAAATGTATCAGACAAATCAAAACTATCAGTGCTATTTTCATCAACTTTCTGAGCTTCCACACATTTCTTTTTCATAGCACGAGTAACCGCACAGGCAGGATACAACTCAGAAAACTCCTGTTCAGCGGAATTAAGAACATGGCCAAAAGAAGGCTTGTCTGTCACAATAGGATTTCTTTGAACTCTATCCCCAGCTAAATCATACCAAGAAGAAGTTGAACACCTTCAAAGGGCAATGATGACTTGATACCTAAGGTCACAGGTCCAGAAACAATATCTGAAGACAAATTAACATTATGGAGAGGAATAACAGTATAACCACTAGAATCTACCCCTTTAATAAGAACATTTCTACCAGTACTAGAAATATCATCAAACGGCAGGGTATCCGCCAACAAAAGAGACTGAGAAGCTCCAGTATCTCTCAAAATTCGAATAGGGGTAGAATTACAAAAATCACTCGAAAGCGACACAAAACCATCACTAATAAATGGTTCGAAAATCTCCATAATGGAACTAGATGGGGATTTGACCTCGACCTTACTACCAAGATCAGAAACAGACTTCACCTCAGAAAAAGACCTATGTACATCTGTATCAAAATGAGGCAAACATTGTGACGACTCAACAAAACCACTTGGTTTAACTTCACTTTCCTTCCTTTGTTTCAACCTATAACAGTCAGATATCAAATGGCCCTCTTTCTTACAATAATTACAGGAAATCGACTTGAATGGTCTCTGTGACTGGGAGGGAGGATAGGACTTGGATGAGCTATTTACTGGACGTTGCCTGCTATTTACTTCATTTGTTGGTTTGGGTGAAAAATTTGTGGAATTATTATTTCTGAAAAATTTCTGTGGTTTATTAAAAAAATGTGTTTTATGTGTAAGTGAAAAATCATCAGCAAAACGTGAAGCAATTTCCAAAGTTTCAGCTTTTCGTTCATCAATAAATGTTTTAATATCAGTTTAAATTCTTCAACTAAAACTAGCTGACGTAATTTCGTATGATTGTTATCTATTTTTTTTTATGAACACCAACGACCAAATAGTTGCTCTTTTGTTCTAGCAAACTCTACATAGGTTTGGTCACTCTGTTTTTCTGCATTCCTAAATTTTTGCCGGTAAGCTTCAGGGACCAGTTCATAGGCTTTAAGAATTAACTCTTTTACAGTGTCATAATCTGAAGTCTGTTGTACTGACAACTGAGTGTAAATTTCCCTGGCTTTACCAATTAACACAGTTTGTAATAACATTGACCAATTGTGTTTTGGCCACTTTAAATTCTGAGCTATTTTCTCAAAATGCAGAAAATATTTGTCTACATCCTTTTCTTGAAAAGGAGGGACCAACCTGATGTTTTTGGCAACATCAAAAGTCTGAGAATTCTGAGAAAGGTGCTGATTCTTTTCAGCTAATTCCAATTTTTTCATTTCTAATTGAAAATTAAGCTCTCTTTCTTCTTTTTCTCTTTCTCTTTCTATTTCTAATTTTCTTTGCTCTCTTTCTAATTCCAATTTCCTAATTTCTAATTCTTTCTGAATTTCTAATTTTTTAATTTCCAAATCAGTTGTTTGAATACCAAAAGTCTCCAAAACAGATTTATCAAAATAATCTTCTTCAACCAAATAATTTGCAATCATATTTTGAATTTCAAATTTTCTCATTCCAGATTTGACGTTTAATCTCAAATGTTTTCCTAATATAATCAACTTATCCTTTTTAAGCTTCTCAAAATTCTCCACCTGACACGTAGACATGAATTGTTCTGGATCAAAAGACATCTTGAAAAAATTTTATTGCTGACTTTTAAAAAGTTTTCTATTTGACAAAAATATGATAATTTCTTTCTTAAACAATTTCGAAGCTCCCGGACGAGCGCCCAATTTCTGTTATGTGGTAGAAATGACCAATGAATTGCCAGCAATAATGATAAACAAAATTGGCTCAAATTAACTATTTAATCAGACAACAAATAATATTTTACAAATTAAATACAATGTATGACTTATCTGACAATAATGAAGTCCAAGTATTAGTCAAAATGAATAGTTCACTTAATTCCACCAATGAATGTCCAATAGAAAAATCCTTGTAATCCTCACTAAATAGTTGATAATAGATTCACAATAATTGATGTCGATTTCCAATACGAAAGATGTGCGTGATAATCCTATATAAACTAATTAATCCTGTATAAACTTATTAAACTGACTGACTTAACCCTTTTCAGCTACCTCATATAAATACATTTATTATTTCCAGAAAAATCTATCCACAAGATACAACTGGAACATTCTAATCAACTGATTATCACATGACTAAAATGATTATGCAAGGAAAACCTCTAGAAAAATCTATGTGTTAAAATCTGAATTTAAATTCTAGAATATTCCACATGTTCTAAGGTGTAATAACCTTGACCATTGTTTATTGTAAACAAGTTACATAACTAGGCCAAACAAATTACATCATATTAAGGCCTTACAAAATAAAAACAATCAATACATTGTATTATAGAATATTTACAACATTTAATTACCTATAACAAGTGCCTTACTTTTTAGTGTTGTATTTGTGGTGTTTTGTGTTTTATGGTTGTGTTGGGTCTTTGGTTTTCCGTCTTCTGGCGTTGTTGCTTTTGTTTTGTCTCTGGATTTTGATCTTTGTAATCTGGTGCTTTGTTCCTTCGTTGGTACTAATAATTTTTTTAATAAACTCGTTCTCGTCAAGATATAGCTGAAATATTGCTCAATGGTCGCTAACTTTAATCAATCAATCAAAATATAAAAAATAAATAGTCTACCTGATATATTTAATGATTGCTGTTGTCCTGATAAATTAGAAACAATTCTGAAAATTGTATGTTTGTATCTGATATCTTATTCCTTTCTGAAAGTGTTTAGGGACTACAGAATCTCTGTATTAGATACTAGATAAACTGAATGACTTTTGTAAAATATGGGAACTGTAAAATAGAGTAAATTTATTATCACAAAATGAAGATATTTTATTCATAAAAAGTCAGGATTTTATTTAAATTGACCTACAACAGAAAAAGAAAAAATCCTGCAAAATAAATATTTTGTAAACCTTGTTGAGTCTTCATCATTTTTACCGATATTAAATTGTCAAAAAAGATGGAAAGGTCAAGTGTTGCCATTTTAAACCTAATTGAAAAGTTTCAATAATGCTATGCAAAAGCCTTTTTAGGTTGCCGCCATGATCAGTCTGTCCGTCCGTCTGTCTGTCTGTCTGTCCTTCAGCATTTTCTATGTCGTACGATAACTTAAGATTGCCTTTTTATGATGCTTTTTACTCAAAGTTGAACTTTACTAAAGGAAGCTTCCTTTTGTTTTTGAGGAAAATAGGAGAATGGTTTTGGAAAAAAACTTTAAAAAAGTGCATATTTTAATAATTAGCTTTATGTCGTACGATAACAGAAGATTGCCTTCAGGGATTTTAATGATCTTGCCCTCAAGATTACACTTGTCTAGGAAGACCTCTTTCGTTTTGGAGGAAAATCCGAAAACAGTTTTGAGGGAAAACTTAGTTTCTATATAAAAAAATGCATATTTTGAGAATTAGCTCTACGTCGTAGAATAAATTAAGATTGCCTTCAGGGATTGATATGATTTGGTCTTGACTCAAGGAAGCTCCCTTTTGTTTTTGAGCAAATTCCAGAAAAAAAATTTTGGAAAAACTTAGTTTTTATATGAAAAAGTGCATATTTTGAGAATAAGTTCTATGTTGTATGATAACTTGAAATGACCTTAACAGATTTTTACAAGTTTTATGCAGTGTTGAACTTGAAGGCCCCTTATGATTTTGTGGAGAATCATAAAACATTTTGAGGGTAAACTTTAATATTTTGATAATTAGCTCTGTCGTATGATAACTTGAAATTACATTCATATTTTTTTTTCAATGTTTTGATTTCATCTGAACAGATGAGACATAAGTTGTCAAGATAGCCATATGCAGAAACTAAATTTACAATAACTTAGAATTTTGATATTTATTTCTTCCCCGACAGTTGTTGTATGATTTCCATGAATTCCCCAAGCAGGTTTTTGGCACACACAAGGGGGCAGGGCCCTTGCTGACTTTGTCAGTATTCTGGTTGATTCTAACTAATCAATCACTCAATTTATTTACATTTACTTACCGCTTCCTTCAGATTTGATTTTATGATATATATCCGTTTTCAGAGTTTCCTTTACTTCTTCAGTTTTATTTTTTACCAAAAACTCGACGAGCTCCGCACAAGCGTGGTTTACCTCCCTTTTTGCTTTTCTTGAAATTAAGACTTCGAGTTGTTTTGTTAATTTCGATATGTCTAATTGGGCTTTTAGTGGCGCTTCCAGTGAATCTACAAGAGGAACGTCTAGTGAAGTGTCAACGTTATCACGATGAGAGTTAGTTTTAAGTGAACAGTTTCTTCGAAAAACGAAAGATAAAACAATCACAAAAATAGTCCTTACTATTGAGCTAGCCATTGTAATTGCAGCTTCAATGCTCAAAATCAAATGCTTATGTTGTTTCTAATATCCGTGCTTATGTTAATATCATACACATTTTTCTAATGTCAGAATAAACAAAGATAAAAGATTTTACAAGCTACTAAAATTATAATTTTTGGAAATGGGTTTAATAATTGAAATTAATTAGTTTTAGTTTTGTGCACCTGTAGCAAACAAAAATAAAACTGAAGTACTTAGAGAAAGTAATTACAAAAAGATGAGTTATGAATAATATCATCGTTCAAATATGTACAATCATATATTCACTGTTAGAAACTTTCAAAGTTAATTCATAAGTGTTTTTGATACATTTATGAAGTAATAAATATTGTTATTTCCACATAAACGTAATTAACATACCACTTAATGGGAATATTTTATATCTGTTTTGACTTATTTTGTTTAAAGATATTGTTTTCTTGGAAGAAGGAAGTATTTTGAGTGGTAAGAATTTCACGAGCAGACTTTTGAGATGTTGTGCCCTTGAAGAGATTGTTTATTTAATTACAAGAACAGGAAAACAGTAAACACCTACAATGGCCGGGCACTACAATCAAGTCCGTCTACTTATGTCACCCATGTTAATGGTGTGTGTGTGTGTGTGTGTGTGTGTGTTTTCGGATAGTGGTCATATTTCAAATTCTCAGACGAAAATTTATACTATTTTTAAATTGTCTTGATAAATAGAAGTCCAAACTTTTGTCATTGATATTAAAAACTTTAATAAAGTCAGTGAAAACCGAACCGTCAGTCTAAAACGAACAATCCAAGGACAATGGTAACGTCGGAAAAACAAAGAAACGAAGACATAACATGAGTACGGCACAAAAAAGAAAATGAAAACACACACATATACAAAAATGAACAACACGGACTCAATAAAAATAATCATGGGTGAGACCAGGTGCACCGGTAGAGTAAGCATCTTCTGCTTCTTATAAGACACCCTACGTGTTGAACATGTCAACTCCGGTAGTAAAGTCAAATTCGGTATAGGAAAAACAAACTATAATGGCAAATAGCAAGATCTGTTGTCATCTGGGAAACAGATATCTCATAGCGGTCCACAAGATCGTTATGTCGATCGTAAAACTTCTGTAGTGATGACCTCAAGTTATGGGCAACATACCCTTGATTAAGTAGCCTATTTGCAAGCAACTGAGCTCTATCAAGGTAGTCACTGTATTGACAACAGGCCCTCGAGTAACGAATGAGTTTCGAGGTGTAAACTCAATATGCCGGTGGTTTTGAAATGTTGCTGAAAAGAAAAGGGAATTGACTATTGGAAAAGTGAAGTCATTGCGTTTATCATATAGTCTAGTTTGTAGTGTACCTCTGTTGTCAATTTCAACCTGAAGGTCAAGGAACGATGCTAATGTGGTAGTATAGTAGTATCCTTAATTTCCTTAATCCTTAAAAATCTAGTAAAAAACTGAATGTGTAAGCCTTCGACCACAATCGAAAAAGGCAAGATGTAGCTATGGCGATTCAGGCAACGGTGGAAGCAGCGTTCAGATTTGTTTAATGTTGAATATAAACCACTCATGGTAGTCCATTGATATGTGGTATGCAGTTGCATTACCAACATTGCAGATCAGTTTTAGTGGCGCTTTATATCTATGCCATCGCAGTCACGCTCCGCTGACTTCGATTTTTTTCTTTTTTATCATATATGATTTTTTTTTTCTTTGCGTGTGTTTAGTATCAACCACTCATTGTAGCAAACTGATATTTGGTATGAAGTTGCATTAGCATCAGTACAGATCAGCGTCAGTGGCTGTTCATATCTATGCCCGTGAAGTCATTGTCCACTGACTTTGGATATTTCACTCATCGTCAAATGTTTCAGTTTATTTTTGAGTCTGTTAAACATTAACCACTCATGGTAGCCCATTGATATCGCTATACAGTTGCATTAGCATCAATGTTTTAATGGAATTTTATATGTATGCCCTCCAAGTCACACCCCAGTGACTTTGAAATTTTGAATTGTATACTACTGTTCATCTAATCCACCTGATATTTGACATACAGTTGTGTCTTGAGGCGAACATACTGATATCACATCCAGATGGTGGTCTTGACCCCTCAGTCATGTATGCAAGAACCATCTTACAACATTTTAGGAAGCAGGTGATGCACACAGATTAAGACTTCAATTTCTTTATAATGGCAGCTGCTGTAGAACAATATACAGATTCGGGCGAGACATATCCTGTGTCAACAGTTTATTTTATAAGGGTCTGATATTCTTAACCTGTTCTCCTAGACAAAGCACTTCAGTGAAGTAATGCGTATAGACCTTTTAGAAAACTCATTGTTCTCCCAATGGTTTCCCATACTGATTTCCCTTGAAAAACACTTGCTATTCCGATTATTTAATCTGGAAACAAAATGAATCTTGGGAAGTGAAAAAGGAAAATGCTTTTTTCTACATCAGATTGACTGGAGAGCTCATTTTCTAGAAAGTGCTATTGCGATAGAATAACTAAATACCGAAATTTCTTTGAATTTATTTGCTGCATATGCATATTTCGACAACTTATGTCTCTTCAGTGCATATAAAATCTAAACGTTTGGGAGACCATCAACTCAAAGATGTTTAAACTGATAGAGAACAAATACCCAATATGATCTAAGTGTTAAGCCAAAAATAATCTAAGGACAGAGCTTTGCATGAGGGAGATACTCCTTAGTTTCCAACAAGGTTTACGAAAAATTTAGATATTGCAAGGTTCCAAATAGCATCGGCTTTCGGGTCAGCACCGAAGTAATGACTACTGGGCTGGTGAATACCCTAGCATTGATACCAGAAATCAGCGACAACAGAAAAGAAAAACGAGTGCAACTAATAACAAAAAATTTGGAAACATCCTGTATTAGATGAATTATATCCAAAATGCATAATGATCACTGTTTAACTGATTCTACTACTAAGGAAACTAAATTTAGACGTCGAAAAGTAGCATTACACTGTTTCCTGTGTAACTATTTGTGTATACCATTCCTGTGTTTGTTTACTGCACATATTACGAAAATATTTTTTTTAACTTATCAACTTGTTCTCGTCCTGATATAGCTGAAATATTGCCTACTGAACGTTAATCTCTAAATAATCAATCAATCAATCATTTTCAGGTATGTTAATATAAATTGATGTTATGAGCTTCAAAGTTGAACTGATGGCAACTATTTTGGATGAATCTGAAGACTTAATGTTTTTGAAGGGACAAACTAAGGACTGTTATGGCCAAGTTTAGATCCAATTGACATTGTTGTTTCATATGATAAGATCTTTGAATGCTTTCCCTTAGGTTCAACTGTTAAACTTTGTTCTCCGCTGGTGGCCAACCTGGATTTAATACGGACTCGCCAAACAAATTTTTCAAAGGGGTCAACTAAGGACTATTGTGACCATGTTTGGTTCTAATTGGCATAGTAGTTTCAGATGAGAAGATCTTGGATGGGGTCGAAAAACTTGACCAGGATCAATAAAATATAGTTCTTCACATACTGAACATTTTTGCATTTATACTTTACCTCTATTTCAAATTGCTTTTGAAATAAAAGACGAATATATAAAATAACGAAAAAAATTCACCAATCAAGGGCAATAACTACTTTATAAAATTTTCTTCAAAATTACCATGTACGTATATCTTGATATGCTGAACATTTTTGCAACATAAACTTAACCTTTGTCTTTTACTGTTAATATTACAAACTAGAGGCTCAGAGACTGAGCCTGTATCGCTCACCTGGCAAATTGCTTCTACGCAATGCATGACTAAAAATGATGTTTTCTTACCAATGGGGTCAAATGTTTAGCTTTGTTCTTCATTAGCACCCGTGTTTTTGTCTGATCCTTTTGAAATGAATAACTTTTGCAAAGGACCTTCTATACATTTAGTTAAATATACTTAATTAGTTTCAGAGATGATGATTATTGGGATGGTTATCCCATTCCTTGGTCCAATGTTAAACAATGATCTGCACTGGAGGCCATCTTTTTTGTTTAATCCAAATGAAATGAGCATTTTTTGTAAAGTACCTTCCATACATCCTTACTGTAAAGATTGGTTGAATTTGCTTCAGTAGCTTCAGAGTATGTTTTTGCCATAGGGTCCCATGTTAGACTATGTTCTGCGATGGCAGCCATGTTTTTTAGAGAATCGGAGAAATTTCCGCAATCTACATAAAGGACCTTCCATACATCGTAAAGTTTGGTTCAATTTGCTTCAGTAGCTTCAGAGGAGATAGCAAATAGATGCTTTTCCCATGGGTCCCATGTTTTAAAATTATGTTCTGCGCTGGCGACCATGTCTTTTTGCGGATAGGAAATTTTTTGCATTCTACATAAAGGACCTTCAATTCATCACTCCTGTAAAGTTTTGGTCACTTTGCTTCACTAGCTTCAGGGTAGATAGCAAATATATGCTTTTCCCATAGGGTTCCATGTTTAACCATGTTCTGTACTGGTGGCTGTGTTTTTTTAGCGGTACATCATTCATGTAAAGTTTGATTCAATTTGCTGTAGTAGCTTCAGAGGAGATAGCAAATATATACTTTTCCCATAGGGTCCCATGTTTAACTATGTTCTGCACTGGTAGCCATGTTTATTTTTGTTTTGTTTTTTGTTTTTTTTTGTTTTTTTTTGTTTTTTTTTGTTTTTGTTTTTTTTGTTTTTTTTTGGCGGATCGGAAAAATGTCGGTACTCTAAGTAAAGGATCTTCCATATATCATTTATCTAAACTTCACTATTTGTTTCCCTAGCTTCAGAGGAGTTAGCCAATATATGCTTTTTCCAATAGGGTCCAATGTGAAACTATGCCCTGCGCTGGCGGTCATGTTTTTTCGCGGATCGAAAAAATTTCGGCAAACTAAGTAAAAGACCTTCCATACATCATTCATGTAAAGATTGGTTCAATTTGCTTCAGGAGCTTCAAAGGAGATAGCAAATATATGCTTTTTCCATAGGGCCCCATGTTAAACTATGCTCTGCGCTGGTGGCCATGTTTTATGGCAGATCGGAAAATTTTCGGAAACTAAGTAAAGGACCTTCCCTACATCATTCCTGTAAAGTTTGGTTCAATTTGCTTCAGTAGCTTTAGAAGGGGACAGCAAATATATGCTTTTCCAATAGGGTCCCATGTTAAACTATGTTCTGCGCTGGTGGCCATGTTTTTTGGCGGATCGGTAAATTTCGGCAATCTAAGTAAAGGACCTTCAATATATCATTCCTATTAAGTTTGGTTCAGTTTTGTTCAGTTGTTTCAGAAGAGATAGCCAAATTGTGCATTTTCCCATAGGATCACATGTTAAACTATGTTCTGCCCTGGCGGCCATGTTTTTGGCGGATCAGAAAAATGTCGGCAATCTTTGTGAAAGACCTACCCTACATTATTCCTGTAAACTTTGGTTAAAATTGGTCCAGTGGTTTCAGAGGAGATAGCAAAAATGTGAAAAGTTTACTGACGACGACGACGGACGACGGACGCCAAGTGATGGCGAAAGATCACATGGCCTTTGACAATAACTCCTATGTGGCTATTTAGATTTTCTTTAAAATTACCATGTATGTAAATCTAAATATGCTGCACATTTTTGGAATTCAAATTTAACCTCTATCTTCAACAAGTTTTTGAAATACAAGACAATTAACTAAAATCACCAAAAAATTGTCCAACAAAGGGCAATAATTCCTTTTACGGGTATTTAGATTTGTTTCACATCTGCCATGTTAACGTGTGTATGAACATTTTTGGAATTAAAATTTAACCTCTATCTCAAACAGTTTTCTTCAAAATTGCCATGTGGGTAGGGTAGATCTTGATATACTGAACATTTTGGATTTAAACTCCACACCCACATGTTATAGAAAGTGAAAAACCAGAAAAGTTGAAATCTTTATGTAGTAAATCCAATAACTCTAAAATGGGTCGACAGATTTTCTTCACAATTGCATGGTTGTTAGATCTTATTATGCTGATTACTTTTAATCTCGTCAGATTTTTGGTATCTGCAACGGTTTTTGAGTTATTTGCCAAAAACTGCATTTTACCCATATGTTCTATTGTTAGGTCATGTTGTTTGGCCGGCTTAAAAAACAATTTTGAAATGCCATACCCTGGTGATGATTCATTCCAAGTTTTCCTATTAGTTTCAGAAGAGAAAATTTTTGAAAAAGTTTATGACGGACGTACGCACGGACGACGGACGCAAAGTGATATCAAAGTCCACTCTGGCTATAGCCAGGTGAGCTAATAATGATAAGGTTGTTTCATTGAATACATGTTTATAACCACAGTTATTGCAAAAGTGTAATCAATTAATTTATTATTAATATAATATTACAATTCTGCTTTCATACAAGGTCTCTTGTCCATATAACATGGTTTAAGATACAAAGGTCATTGTATAATTATATATTAGTTAATGAAAAAAAGGTCATTGTCGTGAAATTATGACTGCCTGCGGGAGAACGGTATGCATTTTTTTATTTTCTTTTAAAAATTGAAATCTCATACATCTCTTATAAGGGTATCTTGCAGTATTGGTTTTACATCATTGGGGATTTCAGTCAATGGCTAAAAACAGTCAGTGATAGTTTTAAGCATGTTGATGAGACTTAAGCTAATAGTCAATTTCAATTGGCCAGTAATTGGCTACGCAGATTTTGTACAAGTGTAATTTTAAGTTAATATAGACACAGTAAAGAGCTTAACACAGTAACTAGCTGGACACAAAGTATGCCAAGGGAAAATAAAAATATCCCTATTTAACCCTTGAAGCTTAGAAACAGTTACACAAAATCTGTTGACTTACTACCGAAAGCTTACATCAAGAGGAATCCAAGGACACAATCCCACTGAAATCTGACGAAAAATAAGAATTAAATAATTGACCCCTTATAGATCGGAAACAGAAAGCGATACGCCAAATCTGTTGACAGCTACTGAAAGCAATCCAATGTAGGCATATCAGTAAAGAATCAGGTTAGATAACTCTGTGGACAAAAAATCTGTGACCTTTTGTTTGAATTGATATTTTATTGTGAAATAATGTAATTAAATGTTTGATATAGGTAAAATATTTAATTTAGGAATGTAAAAATTCTTTCTGCACGATGTTTATTTAATATATGGATATAAAAAAATGCTAGATTTTTAAAAATCTCATATGATGGGAAAGTTCTATAAAACCGCATTTTCAGTATGTTTACTTGGGAACCCACTAAAACCCATCTAGCATATGGAAGATTTATACTTCACATATCTGTAGTGCAAATTTCATTACAGTCGGACCTATGGAATATTTTGACTTTACTGTTAAAAATGTAAATTTTTGTAATTTTTGCGCGTGGTCTTTTGATTTTGACTCGAATTATGTTCCTTTGGTTTTTCCCACTTTGAATGTGCTGCCATCTGGCGTTAATTGATATACCTACCAATGAGGTAAATTCCATTGAAACCCAATAAAAAATAAAAATTGAATGTAATATGCACATTTGTAATTTTGGCCCTTCATAGTTCCGGAAGAATACAATTTATCAAAAATCTAATTGTTAAGAACTATTGTATTTTTCATTACGAAAGAAATGCAAAAAATACATCAAAATCGGACATCAAATTAAAAAATTAATAATTTTGAGATTTTGTTCCTTTTGGGCCTATTTATCTCGTGATTGGTACATCAGACAGGTAATCCTTTAACATATTACAGATTGGAATTTTTCCTCAGGAGCACACAGAAAAAAAACCATCGAATTCCGCTAAATAAAAAAAAAAGATTCTACAATATATGAAAACATCCAATGTGTCCCTTTTGGGGGCCACAATAACAAAAACCAATCGAAGCCTTCCTTTCGTGCCAAGGAACGTTGTGAAAAAATGTGGTAAGAATTGATCAACTGGAAGTAGTTAACTATGGCAAAAAGCCGTAGGTTTTCAAAAAACGTTTTTTGATAACCTACGGCTTTTCCCTATAATTAACTACTATCTACGGGACTAACGAAAATAAGCAATTGTTATTCACTACAGTTGAGACGGGTAAAACGGGCTAAATTCTTAATTCACTCACATTTTTTACGTTGCTTGCGGTTTAAGCATCTCATAAGTAAAACAAAAATCTTATAGGTTTTACTCTTTTTCCAACGCTCAAGACTCTTGTTTAACCTGTTTAAGACACTGCTTATAAACTCTATCATTTTTATATAAGAAATAAAAATAATAATCCAGTAATAAAAAAATGTTTAGAGGAACACAGTTCTGTGATAGATATGAGTATTGTAACTTTTTACTAGATACTCCTATAGTGTCTCCACAAAATGCTCATCAACAAACAAAAACGGACTACAAATTTAGCATAAATGATAAGGCTTCGTTTTATGACTGGTATAATGGGTATTT
>MJUU01037100.1:79838-98500 GCA_002080025.1 Modiolus philippinarum | reverse complement strand
TATGAGGAAACTTAATTTTGATATAAATCTTAAATGTCAATGACCAACATGAGTCATAATTGTTCCAGACACCTTGTACAACGTGTAAAATCGTGTGTCAAATACCTTGTTCTTAGTCAGCCTTGTACCGCTCTGTTCATTGTAAGAAAAAAATGCCTTATTTGACCTTGAAACAGGTCAAATTCAATGAAAGCATAGTAGCACAGATCGCACTTTAATGCATTCAAAACTCGGTTTAAATACAACTCCAGTGCAATTTATCTGTGTATTGGAAAATCCTTAACTTGAAAACAATTATTTGACCTCAAGGTCAAAGGTGAATGTCATATGAAAGTCAAATGGTGCAAAATATTCAACTCTTTTATGATACACTTATTTGCCAAATATCTGAAAAGTATGTCAAAAAATTAGTTAGTTATACCCCCGCAAACTAAAAATACAGCTTTCAGGGCTATAACCTTTGACCCTTAAATAAAGTATGTTTGGACCATGTCAGAAAGCGACGACAGCCATTTTCTGAAAGAACAAATATAACACTTTCGTTTAAGATAATAAAAGTCCATGGTGTTTTCGGGTAATTTAAATTTTGAAAAATTGCCTCCTCGCCGCTCCACTATATGACATATTCCCCCATATTCAAATGCCAAATTTTAAACAAATCGGCCCAGCAGTAGCTGAGAAAAGTGCGATTAACTACGGTCGGAAGGACTGACGGACAGACAAGGAAATTTCAATATACCACTCGGGAGAGGGGGTATAATATTCAGTTAAAGGAAACCATTCAATTTTTTACTGGAATGTCGAACCAAAACATTAAATTGTTGATGGAAAAGTCATCAAACTCACATTAACAAACCTCCTAATGTTCAGTTTATTTGCTTTCACCCTTTTAAAAATATCCTCCTTCAAACAAGTTGACAGGAAATATCTGTCAGAGCAGACAGATTCAAATACTTCTTAACAGAAATATGTGAAATAATCTTATAAAACGAAATGATTTATATAGTTTTGTCTAATTAGGGCCCCAAATCGAGATGCAGGTGTCCTATAGTTAACTATATCTGTCTGTCAACCATCCGTCTGTCCGTGAACAATTTTTTCCGTCAAGGATTTTTTGGCTTGTGTATTTGAGATAATTTGAAATTTGGTTTGAAGCTTTGAAATCATAAGTTGTAATGTGTAAGGGTTTTTCAAGTTTGAAGGGCGTCCAATTTCTGCTTGTCGATACTTTGATTTTTTTAGTGTGACCGAGTTTTTCGTCACAGTTTTATTGTCTTCTACAATAGGAAATGATTTGAAATCCGGTCTGAAGCTTGGAAATGACGAGGTTTATTGTGTATGCAATTTTCAACTTTTTCGAGGTCCACTTTGATTTTTACTATTAATGAAATTTTCGTCACAGATTTCTTGTCTAGTGCAATAGGGAATGTTTGAAATTTGGTCTGCAGCTTGGAAATGATAAGTTGTATAGTGTAAGTGTTTTTCCAGTTTGTCTGGCATGCACTTTCTGTAGATATTTTGATTTCTTTTAAAATATAAACCAAATTTTCGTCGCAGAGTTCTTGGCTTCTCCTGGAGGGAATGATTTCAAATTTGGTCTGAAGATTGGAAATGATGAGTTGTATCGTGTAAGCCATTTTCAGGTTTACCATTTGATTACTTCTTTTTTGCCGATACATTGATGTTTAACTATGAACTAAATTTTCAAAAATGATTCCATTGCATTCATTAGTGGGAATGATTTAAAATTTTGTCTGACGCGTAGAAATGATGATTTTTATTGTATAAGCGATGTTTAGGTTCGTCACTGAACTAGTTCCTGTTTGTTGATACCTTGACCCTTTTTTCAAAGCTTTCTTGACTTGTATCGATGGAAAAAACTTGATATTTAGTCTGAAGTCAAGAAATGATATGGTTTGGTAAAACTTCAAGAACTAAAAGTGTCCAGCAAATTACTGTATCAACACATTAGAATTTGAAGCCACATGTACATGTATCTGATGAACTTTTGCCCAGAGTTTCAGGATCAAATTTGCGGGGTCCTTCCGACAACACCAGTTTCGACATGCTCTAGTTCTTTCGATAGGTTTGAATGTCTGATAACTAGTGCTGACGCCGTTTTTTACAGTATAATTTTGCCAAAATTTCATCTTCAATAACAACCCAATAAAATATGTTTAGTTAAACAAACCAATGTTTTTTTCATATGACTACAATTGTAAAATTCATGAAATTCTGCTCAAATAATGAATTCAAATTTATTATATTAAGCATATCTGTATATTGGGTAATGTGTAACAACAAAGTTTTGATAAAATTTTGTTTAGCTGTCAGAGGAGTTGAAATAACAAGCAGTACATTTAATTGGGAAAAATTTAGAACTTCAAGTATATTTGAAACAAAAATCTCAGTTTTAATGTACATTTGTATATCTACGCTTAATTTTCGTTGTAAATACACAATTTAATTTCATTGTTGAGCAGTTTTAAGAACTATTTCTCGGTAATTTGGTCATTTTTTTCAAATTAGGCATAATTCCAAGACGAAACAAATGCCTATCGATAGGTTTATCTGTCCATTATAAATTCAATAAGACCAAAACAAGAGGCTCCGAAGTGTCTGTATTGCTCACCTGGGTCATAGCTGACATATAGAGTCAAAAGAAGCCAAATTTTCCAAGGTCTCGGTTTCAAATTTGATTTTTATATGATTCAAAGTAAACCTATGTTGGCAACTGCAGCTTTGTCTGGTTGGGGTGCAGACCTACTGGAACCATTCTTGAAGATGGCAATAAGTTTGGTTCTAATTAGCCAAGTATTTTCAGAGGAGATCTTTGAATACTAATAATTGTTTTTCTATAGTGTACAATGTTAAACCAAGTTCTGTGCTGGTGCCTATCTTGGATGATGTGCAAACTTACCGAGCATATTTATACCCCCGCAAACAAAGTTTGGGGGGTATATAGGAATCACCCTGTCTGTCTGTCCGTCTGTCCACACTTCTCGTAAGCGCAGCTCCTCTTAAACCGCTTGAAGGATTTTGATGAAACTTTACAAAAAGAAGGACACTATATGGAGATGTACATGAAAGAATATCATTATTGTCTGAAACCAGGAAGGGAAGATAATTCGACTTTTTGTTGATTCCCTTTGTATGGGTTACCTTGTAAGCGCAACTCCTCTTAAACCACTCGAAGGATTTTGATGGAGATAATTTGAGTGTGACTTTTGTTGATGTCTATGTAATGATTTTTTTCTAAGAAATAATTTAAAGCATAGATATTGTGAAGTCAAGCTGTGGGAGATGCACACTTTTTCATTGTAATTCTCTTGAAAAGTTGTTTTCAAAGTGTTGTAATGAAATTTCTCTAATGGTAATGATTCTTTTGTAAAATGTCAAATAGGCTAAAAAGGGTGAATTTTATATTTGTTTGATTTCGACAGAGTATTTTCATTGGAACCCTTGTAAAAAGTTATTTCTTGAAGATTATATCATTTTGTCCATACTTGTATTGTGTCCAAACTTGTACTGTTTCCACACCTGTATTGTGTCCACACCAACTTGAATTTGCACTTACCATATCGATCCAGGGTTCAAGAGCGGGGGTATATTTGGCTGCCATTCGACGACAGCTCTTGTTTTAAAAGGGGCCACCTAAGGACTATTGTTCCCAAGTTTGGTTCTAATTAGCTTTATGCCTTCATAGGAGAAGATCTTTGAACGCTTTCCCACATGGTCCAATACTGAATTATGTTAACCCCTTGCCGCCATTCTGGATAAGATATGGACTTGCCACACACATTTCTCAAAGGGGGGCAAGTGAGGACTATTCTAACCAAGTGTTTCCAATAGGCAAAGTACTTTCAGAGGAGATCTTTCAATGTGTTTCGACATAGCTAAGTACATGTACCAAGCTGGATGCATTTTTTAAAATGACTTTAAGTTGGGTTGATAATGACCTTGTTGTTTCAGATGAAAGGATCTTTGAATGCTTTCCCTTAAGGTCCAACGTTGAACTATGTTCCCAGCTGGTCGCTATCTTAGATATAAAGCAGTTATTTTGGATGCGAAGCAGACATGCTGGACATATTCTCAAAGAGGACCAACAGACCATGATTACCATGTATGGTTCCAATTGGTCAAGTACCGTTTCAAAGTAAAGGTCTTTGAATATGTTTTACAATAGGGTCCAATTTGAAGGAGATAAGGACTTGGCTTCGAGGCATCAGAGGAGAAGATCTTTGAATGCTTTTCAACAGGGTACAAATGTTCCCCATTGGCAGCCATCATAGTTGCGAAGCAGACTTGCTACAAACATTTTTTCAAAGGGGTCCATTAAAGACTATTATGACCATGTATGGTTCAAATTGTCAAAGTTCTTTCAGCGGAGAGGATCTTTGAATATGTTTTCCAATAGGACCCAATCTAAAACAACGTTTCCCGCTGGCGAATCTTGAATGAGCTGTGGAGGTGCAGGGTATTTTTAAGGGACCACCCAAGGACTATTCTGCAGAAGTTTGATTCCAATCGGCTGAACGGTTTCAGAGAAGATTTTGTAATGCTTTCCATAGGGTCAAATCTTAGATAAGTTAATGGCTTATGTCCATCTTGGACTAAGTGCTGTCTTCCTGGACATATTTTGTAAAGCATCACGCAAGGGCTGTTCTGATCATGTATAGTTTCAAATGGCTCTGTGGCATCAGAGGAGATTTGTTAATGCTTTACGTAAGGGTCCAATGTTTAACTATGTTCCCGCCAGTGGCCATCATGGATGTAATTTTCACTTGCCAGATACATTTTTCCAGGGAAGCCAACTAAGGACCATTGTGACCAGGTATCGTTACAATTGGCTAAGTACTTTCAGAGAAGAAGACCCTTGAATATGTTTTCCCATACGGTCAAATGTTAACTAAGTATAGCTCTGGCGGCCATCTCAATGGGATACAGACTTGCTCGACACATTTTTGAAAGGGGCAACAAAAAGGCTACTGTGAAATAGTTTGGCTCCAATTGGTTTTTGCCTTTGGAGATAAATCATTGAATGCTTTCCTACAGGGTTCAATAGTAAATTATGTTCCCTCATCTTGAACGTGATGCGGACATGCCAAACACATTTTCAAAGGGGACCAACTACGGACCATTGTGATCAAGTAAGGTTCCAACTGTCCAAGTATTTTCAAAGGAAAAAATCTTTTAATATTTTATCCCATAAGGTCCTATGCTAAATCAAGTTTCCCACTGGCAGCCATCTTGGATGAAGTAAAATCTTGCTAGACACATTTATTAAAGGGGCTACCCAAGGCCTATTGTGACTAATATTTTATCCCATAAGGTCCTATGCTGAATCAAATTTCCCACTGGCAGCCATGAAGTGAAATCTTGCTAGACACATTTTTAAAGGGGCTACCCAAGGCCTATTGTGACCAATTGTGACACAATTGGCTTTGTGGCTTCAGAGGAGATCTTTGAATGCTTTCACATGGGGTTCAATGTTAAACTTTGTTCCCAACTGGTGGCCATCTTGGATATAATTTGGACTTGTCAGAGATATTTTACAGGGCAGCAACTACATGTATGGACTTTTGTGACTTTTGATTAGCCTATTAGTTTCAGAGGAGAAATTTGAATATAGGGTCCAATTTAGAACTAAGTTCTCTGCTAGTGGCAATCTTGGATGGAGTGTAGACTTGTAGGACACATTTTGAAAGGGGACCAACCATGGACTTTATAAAATATTTTGAACTGCTGAAAAATCTGGGAGGGAGATGAGAATCTAGGATATTTTTATGTGTGGCCTAACTATAAATTTTCACTTGTCTCTACTGTCCAGTTATAACTGGCCTAGCCAACAGAAAGGTAAAACCATAAGACACCTCTGTGTGTGTGTTTGGTTATTATTACTTGAATGACTCTGAACAATACGGTCATTACTAAACAACATGTGAATCAAAACTTTCAATTACTAGCAATATATTCAGTTACTGGACTGAATCAAATCATTCATGAACTGAATTGACTCTGAGTGAAGGTATTCAATTACTGGGATGAATCTCCATGTGAATCAAGTGAATCACTTAAAGAACAGTGAACTAAACATCAAATGAGTTCATGAGTGGAACCCAACCATTTTATTACTGGACATTTGTAAATAAAAACAGCAAATTTTGAAAACATTTTATTTACTAACATAATCAGTACAACAACAACTAAAAAGCTTGATATCTTCAGCAAAAATGTAACAATATTGAAATAGCACCAACATCTGATAAACCCAACACAACACTAAATTACAACATGTAACATTTACCAATATGAAATCAAAATAATGCCTTATTTTCATTTTTTGTTCAGATTTAATACAACTGTTCAAGTTAAATCAAACTTGCTCTTCAGCATTTGTGTTCACATTTTTTTAATTCATTATTCAGAATAAACTTAAAACTTTAAAATCTTCAGCATTTTTAATTCATTATTCAGAATAAACTTAAAACTTTAAAATCTTCAGCATTTTTAATTCATTATTCAGAATAAACTTAAGGATGTTCGCTTGTCATGTTTATGCACTTCTGTCAGATTTTCGGACTTCTCTAGATTTATCCATTCAAAAGCTTAAAATATTTTGCTCGGTGACCCCTTAATTTTTTTCGTCAATTTCATTTTATATATCTTCGGGAGCATTCTGACAAAATTTTATTCAACTGGTATTATTTTGTCACATTCATTATTGGATAAACATTGCTCATGTTAAACCTATGAAAAATGCAGAGGAGTTCAGTTTCCCGCCATTTTTTGAAACACTTGTATCTCAAAAATTTCATCGGTAACCTATCAATTTTTTCGGCTTTAATTATTTCTTTTTCAATTTTCTAACAAAAAATCACAGTTAATTGATATCCTTGTTACTCTAAAATTGAGCAGCGAACATCCTTAAAACTTTAAAATCTTCAGCATTTGTGTTCATTTTTTTAATTCATTATTCAGAATAAACTTAAAACTTCAAAATCTTCAGCATTTGTGTTCATTTTTTTATTCATTATTCAGAATAAACTTAAAACTTCAAAATCTTCAGCATTTGTGTTCATTTTTTTATTCAATATTCAGAATAAACTTAAAACTTCAAAAAGTAATATAAAGAATTGTGACAATATCCTTCAATATTTTACAATAAAAAAAATCCTTTCAGAATAATTATCAATCTATATGATTGATAATTATATAATTCGATTCTAATGCTGCTGATGAGAGATTACTTCTTGAAACACAGTGTACAGCATAACAAATTTTACTGTTTTCTGCAACTTTGGTATTTTTTGTATAATAAAAGCCTATCATACATTTGTACTTTTTCAACCCAGAAAATAATGAAAAGTCTCCATTATAAAACAGACTCATAAATACACACAATTCCTAAAATTCAACATGCTAAGTATTTAAGAGAAGACCATGCCCAGTTAAGGAATTACTTATTGATCAATTAACATTTGAATGATATGTTGAACATTGCTGCTGGGCTGTAAACTTGGAATACTGTAAACCGTGAAATTTTGCGCCGTCTTTATTTCGCGGTAGATTGGCAGGATTTTAGTTCGCGCAGTTTTGAATTCGCGCTGCCAAATTTTTGGCTATCGACTTCAATAATAGACAAGTATATTCGCGCCTGTTTTATTTTCGTGCTTCCATTCCAAACGTGAAAATTGCGAAAATAAAACTGCCGCGAAAATTTCCTGGTATACAGTATGTAAAAAAATAATACAAAGACAACCACATCAAGTTAAATTAGAAGATTCTTCCGTAAATGGTGGTTTACAGTGGGAGATGACCCATGTGAGATCGATGCACGCGACCTCATCTCACACCGGTAAATGACCAACCAGACGTGTTGATTTTTGTGATACAACAATCGTAACCATGACTAAACGTCATAAAACAGCTGACGTCATAATGTTAGGAACACTCAAATGGCGACAACATTGGTCACACGGTATAAGTTTCTAGACATTTCTATCCGTGTTTTACGGAAGAAATAGGAACTTGCATTCGGTCAGAATGAAAGATCGGGATATCTTTCACTCGTGTAAGAAATTCTACGTCTTTTCCTCTCGTTCCGCTACGCTCCACTCGAGAAAAGACGAAATTTCTTACACTTGTGAAAGATAGCCCGATCTTTAATCTGACCTTATGCAAGATCCTATTAATCTTATTCCAGTCCACCCCATCAAAATCTGTCAGTCTCATCTTTGTTTTACATAAATATTACCATTTTTCTGATAATCCTTGATGTTTGTTGAATAATTTGGTTAAAAAGAGGGTGTCTGAATTAAAATATAATAAATTGTGAGTCTTCCATGGAAGACTTGTCACCTGCACTGCTGTTTTCAGAAACACAAATTTCCAAGTTGGTAAACAGGAAGTAGATGTCTGACACACCTGAACTTGATAAGCGCAATATGGAACCCCATACTTAAGTCATATACAAAATTTCAAGTGGCTGTGATTTAAGTTGCTGAGAAAAGTGTTTACCAAAATTTTTAACATTGACAGCATAGTTGCCAACCCCAACTTGCCAAAATCCGGAAGCATGCCATTGAAAATGCGGAAATAACTATTGTTTTGCGGAATCCATGAAAATCTTTTGAAACCACGTTAGAAAGGTAAACGATACTAAGAAATGATACATGTGTCAGTTAGAAAGGTAAACGATACTAAGAAATGATACATGTGTCAGTTTGACTTATTCAGACAAGTACAATTCGCTATGAAAAACGCCCAATGCCGATGTCAAAAATACAAATGGTACGTTGTGCAGGGCACAGATCTCTTTACCCATTTTAGCACGAAAGAGTAGTTCCAGACAAATAAAAGCATCGTTTATACTTTGGAAGAGTAGTCTAGCCAAGAGGCACGAAGACGCTGCATACTTTCATTTTTCGTACCCTACTTAAATATGTCGATGAGGATTTTGTTAATTGTAGAAAATTTTCAATGGTTTTGTAAGTCGGGGTTGGCAACTATTTACATACAAATTTGAAAATGACCAAGGGGGACGAGTTTTGATTGTCACTAAAAACAAGGAGAAATGGCCATGGGTAGGGGCAGGAAATTAAGCCATCTTTACAATAAGTGAGTCTGCACTCCCTATAGATATATAAATGGGTTTAAATACTGCATAGGACGTGGCGTTGCTGAACATGATTTGGCTACAATGATCCGTGGTCACACTTGTCAAATTGGGACAACTGGGACAAATTGTGATCGTCACTGCAAAATAGGAGAAATAGGTAGGGGCAGGAAATGTAGCCGTCGATACGACTCCCACAGTCTGCCCTTGAGCGAGAAATATAGAAGGGTCTGTCTTTATACTGCATGTGGCGTGGAGGTCTGTACCAATTTGGGCTTCAATTGTTCATGGTCAGGATTTCCTTATTATATTTTTTACGTAAGGATATGGAGTAAATGAACATGAGACCATAACACATATGTTAACTCGAACTGCAATAATTTTAATGAGCTGTATGGCCATTTCGGAAATTATAATTTCAAAGAATGTTTAAAATCCATAAAACCAACCGAAATTAGAATAATCAGTAATATCAAATACAGCTAAGGGCAAAACTACGATGGAGGGAGTTAATCCTTAGGTTTTAGAATTTACATAAATTAAGATAATAGTAATTGAATAAACTGTACAAATGAGATATTATCTCATGTACAAGTACACCATATCTAAGAAAAAACAAAGAGCATACAACTCTACCACGGGGAATTGTTTTACCAACTCCACACTGCAATAAAAGACAAATTCCTGGATTAAATATTTTACGAAAGGATATGGAGTAAATGAACATGAGACCATAACACATATGTTAACTCAAACTGTATGGCCATTTCGGAAATTAATTCCTCATCAGCAGCACTAGAACACAAACAAAGGAAATCCATAACATGAATGACCATCATACGTAGGGCAGTTTCCTTTCCAGCAAAGGGGACATGCCCTGCCATTCTAAATAAAGCCTTAAAAACTGATGCTTCACCAAATGGCTCCCACAATACAGATAAATAAGTTTTGAATAATGTGGATGATAAATGTTTTTGACTGTTGTAAGCAATTATTTAATTCTTTGCAACCAGTTTGCATGCATAATATAATAAGGCACTCACTCGCCATGTTTGTTCCTTTTGGGATCAACTTGACGCTTCTGATAAGGTCACCGGTACGGGTCTCCTGCCGGGTGCTACTGAGTGTTGAATAGGGAAATGCCCTGTCTATTCGGGGAAGTAAGGTCATAATACGGAAAGTCTGACCGCTACCAATTGTAGAAAAACTGAGGAGAAAAAGCATGTTCCATTCAGTCTAATATTCCTTCTATATTTCTCGTACAAAAGCTGACTCAATTGGGTCGTACCAAATGCTTAATTTCCCGCTCCTACTCATTTCTCCCCTTTTTCAATGACAATAAAAAATGTGTGTCCCTTCCACCTAATTGTTTTTTATCTGCAGTAATTTGTTATTGATTGACTTGTTCTTCAATGGACGTAAAACTTTAACTTATCAATCTTACCATGCTTACTTTGGTAGCCTGTGTAAAATAGCAAGACCCATACAGTTGTATAGAGGTTCTCAGGGGATTTATACTTCATGCCTACGATACAGGACATACATAAAGCTAACTTTCTTTCAGCAAATGAAAAATCATTTGCGATGTGTCTGTGCCTGCAATTTATTCAGAATTAATTTCAACATTTTCTCATAGTTAGTCAATTGATTATTTTTGAATTGAAAAGTCAATCCGGAATTGACAGGATAAAATCCGGAATGCGGAAACGGCCTCTATTTTTCGGAAACATTCCGGGCAATCCGGAATGGTTGGCAATTATGTGACAGTATTTGTTGAAAATATTCCAAGTCAGTAAACAGGAAACAGATGTCCGACAGACCTGAATCCTATATATGCTATCAGCTGTATGCTATATGGAACCCCATACTTATGTGACATACAAAATTTCAAGTGGCTGTTATTTGAAGTTGCTGAGAAAAGTGTTGGGAAAATTTTTACAGTTGACAGTATTTCTTGAAAATAGTCGGTAAACAGGAAGTAGATGCCTGAAAGATCTTAATTTGATAAGCCCAATATGGAATCCCATACTAAAGTCACATACAAAAATTTCAAGTGGCTGTGATATGCATTTGGTGAGAAAAATACCAGTATTACGAAAATGTTTACCACTGACAGTATTTTTTGAAAATATTCCAAGTCAATGAACAGGAAGTAAATGTCCGACAGATCTGAATTCAATAAGCCCAATATAGAATCCCATACTTAAGTCAAATACAAAATTTCAAGTGGCTCTGATTTGTAGTTGCTGAGAAAAATGTACAAAAATGTTGAACAGACAACAAAGACAACAACACAAGATGACTAAAGTGATCCCTATATGACGCCACACACTACATGTGCAGGCAATACAAAAATATTTTGCCCGCCCCAAAATTAATTTGATGTGGCCTAGGAGTAGGATGTGAACAAAATCCTGTAAATAGTCCATCTGTCACTCACCTTCATTTGATTTGTCTTATGAAAATCATGTTTATCAGAATCAGACAGAGTCCTATCATTTGATCATACTAAATATGGAAATGTGGAAATTAAATATAATATCATTTGACAATCTATAAATAACAATTAACAACATATTTATACATGTACAACAAATTTTGTGTTTTCAAATATGTATATGTCACAAAATAAAAAAATAAACAATAGCACTTTTTATAATGGAATAAATAACAAAATAAAATCTAAAATACCTCTAAAATATAGTAAAAAGCATAACTATTGAACCACTATATTGCAGAAAAAAAACAAATTTTCTCAGGACATTAAATTGATGGCAATAGCTCACACCTTTGAGTCAACTGAAAATGGTGAAATATGATGAATAAAAGCCAGACCTGTAAATTTTCGAAAATTGCCATTGACAGTATTTCTTGAAATTATTCCAAGAAATTTTTTGCCAAAATTGTCAAAGACCAAAGGAAAAAATTATAAGATCAAAGGAATTTTTCCAAAATTTGGATAAGTTTCGAGTGGGTCTCAGGCAAATCATGTGATACTTAACAGGTCTGTAAATGCACTTCTTCTAATATATGTCCATAAAATGAGGAAGACATTCTGTATGAGCCAATAAACTATTCTTGCCCCATCTAATCATTTAAAACAAATATCATATTATGCCTAATAATTGCCCCTCTACTTTTTGCGTAAAAATACTAATTTATATATTCGTAAACCAGAAATTAAAGTACAGTTTATTTGTGACTAGTCATTCAATACAATTGAATGGAAAAATAATTTATCAAATGGATTCTCTGAGTAATGTAGCTTTACTATCACATAAAATATATCTTTAATATATTCACCACAATTTTTGGGCCTGTCCCAAGTCAGGAATATGTTGGTCATTGGCTTGTCCTTGTCTTCATATAAACTTTTAGTTTCTTGATATTTGGGTTAATGGATGTGGTTTGTTTACTTTTTTACCTTTTTGGAGCCATTTAGGGCTTGCTATATGGTGTGAGGTTCCTCACCGGTTGAAGACCGTACAGTGACCCATAGATGCTTTGTTTTAGGTCATTTTAACCTGTATATGGGATGTTGTCTCCTTGACATTTACCCCATTTCCTTTCTTTTTCATCTTTGTTACATCAAAGTGCATTGTTCTATGTTTCTACTAGTTATTATGTGAATTTGGCTTCAGTTGTGCTTGTCATAATAAACACCCACTTTTCAGAAAAATGCTACGCTTTTGGGCATAATACGGTAGTGATTAATTCTTTATCAACAAATGCCAAAATTGCCTGAAAAAATGTTTTCAAATTTTACATGATTACGTTTTTGGAATCAATTACTAAAAAGGTTCAGTTGAAATATCTCTAGTACTTTGAAATATCTAATTGTTGACCACTTAAATACATTTAAACTGTATCACATGACTCTCATGACAATGACTCTTCTGATCGTGTGATCTGACCACATGACTGATTTATGAATCCTGATCACATGACATCTGATCATGTGACTGATCTATAAATTCTGACCACATGACTGATTTATGAATCCTGATCACATGACTCTACAGATCATGTGACTGTTTTGTGTGTCCTATTACATGATTATTGCATTTTATCTAGAACATATGATTTAATTGCACTTAAACTGCTGATTTATTTTTATTGCATCATTTAATTTCATTTTAATGACAATGAAATAGGTGTCTAATGGATATTTTGATTTCTTTTTTTTTTCTTTTTTTTGGAGGGGGCCATCTTTTTATTGTCCTGAGAAAACATACAACAACTAATAAAAATGTATATATTTACAACAAAAGTTGGTGGAATTTTAATAACAAATACTGTTCTGATATGATAAAAAAACATATTGTATATAAACATCGAGATTCTATAATGCAAAAAAAATAATAATGCTTGTTTTAAGGTTTTATGTACATCTTTCCATGACAAACTGTAAAGACAAGGGTTTACAATGATTTTTCCATTCTCATCAAGTGATTAACTGTGCAACTTTTTGATCAATTTCTGTGAGAAGTTTCTAACCATTCCATTTATATAGTATTTAAAACATATTTCATTATTCAGGGTGGCCCTTTACTACTGGTATTTTTTAATTATTCATAAATAAGTATGGAGTATCAAACAAAAAATCACAAACCTTATGGACATATATCAGCAACATTTCAGGCTGATCTTTTTTTTTCTTTTAACTATTAAGTTTTCAATATTAAAATAAAGTCCATCTTATATATTAATAATTAAAAGGCAATTATAAGACATAATTTCTTCTCAAGAAAAATTAAGTACATTTTTTCAAGAGATTCATATTATATTTGAACAGTATTTCAACTATTTTGTAGCACTTTAATAGGAAATATAAACCCTTTACATAAATAAGCTTATGATTAAGGTTTTACACTTTGTTCAATAACTATTTTCTAAATTTATGTAAATTCTAAAACCTACCTATATCTGATATTACTGGTTATTCTAATTTTGTTGGGGTTTATGCATTTAAAAAAAATTGCAATAATGGATTTACTATGTTTAGGTTCTAGTGCTGCTGATGAGGAATGAATTTCCGAAATGGACATACAGCGCATAAAAATTATTACAGTTGGGAGTTAACATATGCATTATGGTCTCACTTTCATGTACTCCATATCCTTTCATAAATTTTTTTCGATAGGGATAGGATTAAGGCTAGGTTCAGGGTTAGGGTTAGTTTGAAGGACAAATTTTAAATTACAACTGACCTATTATATCTGACAACATAAACAGCACAACTTTCTCAGCAGCTTTAAACTTAACACAATACAACAACTATTACATAAATCACTGGCTAAATATCCCTTCAGAAACAGGAGAAAACTAATGCTGTTTCTGTATGCACTAAACAGATAAATGTATGAAAATCACAGTTGAACCCAATGTTTCTCTAATTTCTATTCAGTTTTCACATTTCCTGAACGGTGTGGAAACATTTGTTCTCCTCTCTAGAGAGGAGAACAAGTTTCGTGACATTTCCCGCCAAATTTATTCGGAATACAATCCTCTGTGTTTTTCGTCCAGTCATTACAGAAACAGTTTCCACAACTTAAACACGTTAATTATGAAATTTCTCGCATCTTGTTAAATAAATTTTCAAATGTTTAAAAGCTCGGCAAGCCTCGCTTTCAAACATTTGCAAAATTTATTTAACTCGATGTGAGAAATTTTAAAAGCAACTAGTTCTTGTTGTGGAAACTATATTTCTTTAATTTCTGTCCTGTTTTCACGTTTCCTGAGCGGTTGGAGAAATATGTTTCTCCTCTCTAGAGAGAATGTTGTTCTCGGCAAGTGATTGGATGAAATTCAATTTATGACGTCAAATATGTTTGCCGTTTTCCAACTTGACCATTGTGACGTCATGAAAAAAGGCGACACTGCCTGATGACGTCACTTCCAAACAACACATTTATTTCGGATCATCAGAAAAGGGGGGTCACGTTTTTGTCTAAAATCTCCTTGAAATCAGTAGAGAAATAAAATCCACAACCGTATCTCGTGAGAAACAACATTTCTACACTCTCGATAGTTAAATTTTCAAATATTTTAAACGCTCGGCAAGCCTCGCGTTTAAAATATTTGAAAATTTAACTATCTCTAGTGTAGAAATGTCGTTTCTCACTCGATGCTGTTGTGGATTCTATATTTCTTTGATTTCAATTTAACAAAGCAACCAACCCTGTTTTTCTTCTCTGCATTGTTTATAATATGATTCAAATCTGAAACTTTAGACAGAAGCTTTGTATAATTATGCCATTTGTCGGTCCCTTTCCCAAACCCCGGTAGTATTTTTTTTAACTTTCCCGCTTCATGAGTGGGAAAATATTTTACAAAGACTCTTAAGGTAGTACGGGAGTTTAAAAATAGTGCATCATTCTTGCGCATGTGACTTAAAATGGAATTCATTATGGGAACGTTGCCGAAACCATTTTCAATGTCTTATAATAATTAAATTTGATGAAATATGCAACTTTTTTTGCGTAACCATGCAGATTATTGAACCTTTCAGCTAACACCTGTTTCATAAAGGGGAGATAATTTGTATAGAAATAATAGGAAAAAATGACTTTTTTGCGATTTATTCAAAAATAAGTTAGGTGACCCCCAAATTTTTTTCATGGAAATTGAAGCACTGTTAATCAGCTATTAATTTTCCAAATTTTAAAAAATTCTATTTGATGCAACTAAAATAATTTAAAATTTTGTTAAAATTTGCTAATTTTCCCTATTATTTCAACCAAAATAGCAGATTTTAACATTTCATATTTCATTCTTATATGGCCGGTGAACCCTTATTTTTATTTTATTTTTTGTATGCTCTAATAACAAACGGTAAATCATGAAAAAATCAAAAAATTCTATCTCACAGAATTTTAGACCCCCCTACCACCTTAAACATTCTCCCTTTTTCCTGGTTCAAGGGGATTTTTTCAGCCTTTCCCAAATAACCCTCAACATCCTTTCCTGTATTCATGTGCACTTTTTTGTGACAATCCCTTTTCCCGTTCACTTTAAAAGGCCAATCCCGCTTTCTGCTTAAACCCCATCGAGACCCACCATATGGTATGCGTTTTCTGACAGGCGGGACAGTACAAATATTCACTTGAATGTTTCCCTTCAATTATCTGGTAAATCATCCAAAATATCAAAATTGTGTGATCCTTAAATTAAAACATTTGACCAGAATTCCATTTGTAATCTATAATCACCTATGGAAATACAAGACTATGAAAAATTATCTGTATAAGCTTCCTATAAAATATATAAGGAAAGTGAATAAAATTAATGTACTGTAATCTGTGACATTTTTACAATCACTTAAATGTAGCATTGATGGCAATTTTGACTAGTAAAAAATATGAAAGTTTCTCAGCACATATGCCAATTTTTAAAAAGGTCATTGGAGTTTGAAGCAAGAGACTACCAAGGGGCTTTGAATCATCTCGTTTAAAGTATCACAATTACATCACAATTATCAGGCGATAAATCAAAGCCTGTTTTGTCATGCAAGAAAGAAATAAGTGCTGTATAAATATTTCAAAAGAGAAGCTCTCAAGGGGAAACCCAAAAAAAGCAATAGTTGGCAGGTGTTTCAGTGATTTACATGTATAAATATTTCTAAAATGGAGACTTTATCAAATTGATTAAGGAATGGTAACAATAGGCCATGAAAACATGAATGCTTTTGGGAAGCAAATAAAAAACTAAATTAATACTATGAACAAAAATAAACAGTGAAATTTTGGAGGCAGTTCTTTTGCTATTTTCGCTTTAACGGATGAAGCACTAAATTCAATATCACAAATATTTTGATTTAATAGCTTGACTGATTGATGTGCATTCAAGATTGTGTGAAATGGAATTTATTTGGTAAACTGACAGAAATGACAGCAGGAAAATTTTCCAGTTTAAAGTATTGGTGGTATACTGAATCAGTAATATTTTTTTCTGTTTATGTATTTTGTATTCTTTTTAAAAATAAAAACTATGTAATGTTATGTTAAGTTTGCTTTCATATCAAAACCATAGTTCCAATCACTTTAGTTATCCATTTTTAATTTTTCGAAAATCAATTTTGTGATAATAATTTCTAAATACTACCTGCTGTATTTATCTATGCACATGTACATCTAATTTTCTAAAGAGTCTAAAAAGAAAATCTTCACACTCTTATTACGAACAATGTCAATAATCATGAAAACTTGTATTGAAATTTTCACATGGCTGTTTTTGCATTTAAAATATAAAAAAAAAATGCTAAAAGGACCAAGAGACAAGATTGAATATCCATGGATTGATACTAATGTAAATGTGAAAATTTTTTAGAGATGTAATTTTCGCGATTTTCTAAGACAGACATTTCGCAAAGGGGTAAATTTCACGCTCTAAGCCTTATCAGATCGACGATTGCATTGCTTTTGCAACTAAGACTTCACAACAAAACTCTTCACATGGGGGATATTTTCGTCGATTTTTCTAGACCACGAATATAGAAAAATTACCCCCACTCGAAAATTTCCATGTTTACAGGAACTTAAGGAGGTTTGCTCCTCATGTTTTGGGATTTTTGTCAGATTTTCGGAATCCTCGGGTTTTATCCATTTAATAGTATTATAATTTTTTGCCAAATGACCCCCTAATTTTTTCCCATTATTTCATTTTATACATCTTTGTGAACATTCTGTAAAAATTCCATTGGATTCTATTTATTCTGTCTTCTTCATTCATGGTCAAACCTTTTCAATGTTAATCCTATGAAAAATCAGAGGAGTTCGGTTTCCCGCCAAATTTTCAAACACTTAAATCTCAAAAACCTATCAATTTTTTTCACTTAAGTTGTTTCCTTTTTAATTTTCTAACATAAAATCATGTTTATTTGAAATCCTATTATTTTCAAATGGAGTAGCAAATCCCCTTAACCACCTTAATAGTCAAAAGGACTACAAGATACTAAAAGTCACTTGTCATACAGTGAATTTACTGATCTGATAAGAAGACTGATTTATGGAATTTTGCAAATATTCCTAGCCCAAAGGACTACCAATATACACCATTTAAAAGTCATTCATAAAATTTACTAGCCTCTGGTAAGAGGACTTTTGTATAAAAAAGAAGAGGGTTAAACCGAGATATGTAAAACAATTTTGTGAAGCATCCTTCATTAAATACTTTCATCCAGTAAATTTTAATCCATAAAATTATTAAATAGGAAAATCTGATAATAAATTACATTTAAATTTATCAAGGAAATCATGACATTTCCATTATGTAAATTTATTAACTGAAATTTTGGCAAATTTATCATGATTGAGTTTTACCTTTATGACAATAAAATTGTGTAAAAATACAAATAACAAAAACAAGAGTGGACCCTAATAGATGTCTCGCCCGTCCCTGCTTGTCATGCACTACTCAAGAGCAACCTACAAGCCAAATATTATTACCATTCCACTTACAGTAATTAAGAAACTATTCTAATCAGAAACACTCAACTTTGTTCACTAGACCATGAAATTGAGGTCAAGGTCAAAAGCCATATGGC
>MJUU01037100.1:32332-63284 GCA_002080025.1 Modiolus philippinarum | reverse complement strand
GACAGGTCTGAAAATGCATCCCACAATATGGCATAACTATACAAAGCTTCTGACAAAATTTTCAAGTTTTTATCATTTACCATTGCAGAGAAAAGCTTGACGAAAGTTGTGACAGACGGACAGAATTTTAAAAAATTGACTAAGTTGGTAAACACGAAGTAGTATCCCGACAGGTCTGAAAATGCATCCAACAATATGGCATAACTATACAAAGCTTCTGACAAAATTTCAAATTTGTACCATTTACCATTGCAGAGAAAAGCTTGACGAAAGTTGTGACGGACGGACAGACGGACGGACGGACATAATTTTGAAAAATTTACTAAGTCGGTAAACAGGAAGTACTATCCCCACAGGTCTGAAAATGCATCCCATATTTTGGCATAACTATATAAAGCTTCTGACAAAATTTCAAGTTTGTATCATTATTCATTGCAGAGAAAAAGCTTGATGAAAGATGTGACGGACGGAATGACGGAATGACGGACACGGGTAAAACAGTATACCCCTTCTCCTTCGGAGCGGGGGTATAATAAAGACAGCTAGCAGCATCTTGTCGTTATTAAAGGCGTTGCAAATATCTTGTGCCAGTCGTAATATTGCATGTATTACAGAGTGGTTTTCTTTCTAAATAATTCTTTTGTTTCATCAATCTTTTCATGTCCCTCTATAAAACATACAAGTCTGTCTAGGATAATTTTTTCCATTATTTTGCAGATTACATTTGTAGGTTATTTCAGTAGACTTTCTATGTCGGCAGTTGTACAGGTGAGCAATACAACATCTTGAAAGCCTCTTGTTAGCTGGGCTGGTTTTCTCCTGACACTGGACACCAAGGTAAACCCTTCAAAAATCATATTCTCTGAAACCAATTGGTCATTTAATCGTCACGATAGTCCTCAGACGGTCTCCATAAAAATGTGCATGTCTGACAGGCTCATGTCTCATCCAAGGGGCCGCCGTCAGGGAATATAGCTCAACATTGGACCGTATTAAAACAAATTTGATAAAACTGAGTTCTATGAACAAAGTTCAGAAACGAATCGGCCTTATTTAAACCCTTCAACATAGAAATTTATTCAGTCATGGCCAAGGCGAGTGAAACACTTAAGGCCCTGTTGTTGTCTTTTGTTTAGTCATTATTAGTATTGAATCACAGGGACTTGCCCCTGGCCTAAAAAATAATTTGCTATCAAATATGAATCTCGGAGAAAAAAATGTTTAAAAAAGGGTTAAGTAGTTCAGCGTTTTGTTTGTTATCTGTGTGAACCTCGATCACCTGTTTCGCCTTCTTGATTGGACGTTTATCCAAAAGTTTTCTGTCCTTGCTCTGTATAAGCTTGTCTTGATTGGTAATATTCGATAATTTTTTACTTTTTCTGACCTGGCTTTGTTTAACATTTAGCTTTTTCTGACCTGGCTTTGTTTAACATTTAGCTTTTTCTGACCTGGCTTTGTTTAACATTTAGCTTTTTCTGACCTGGCTTTGTTTAATATTTATATTTTGCCACTTTTCAAGTTTTTTCGACAGAACTGTCATTGGTGCTTGAGGGGGTCTGTTAATTCCATTTTTTCAACTTTTTCCCATTTCTTACATTTTGCCTTTTTCAATTTCCCTTTTTTCGTTTTTCTCACTGCCTAGTTGTAATCTTTTCCGATATCCCAATTTCTTCATCATTTTCACGTTTTCCAAAAGTTTAACCTTTTTCTTCTATTTCCAAAAGCCGTTTCACTCCACTCTGCATTGTTTATTCACGACGTTCTTATTTGCTGCGAAGATATTTGTTCATCGATATAACAAATCCATTCCAGGTTAAGTCAATGTCTCGTCATCTTGCAAGTCTTCATCCCCATTGCTGTGTAATAGATGATTATTTGCACCCGGTAAGAATATTTGTAATCGATTTATTAAAAATCGATTAATCTATATATGTTTATTATATTTAAACACTGATTTCTGTCCTGGGTAATCAGTGATTTGTACACAGAGTTCAAGAGATTCTTGGGCCCTTTATATTAAATGTAACAAGACTATTTGTGGAAATAAAAATATTATCTTGGTGTTACAAAAAAAAATTATAACGTTCCTCTTCTGGGTGTTTCACAAAAATTTAAAATCAACTCGAATATTTCATGGTCACTATTTCCAAGAGAGATTTGATGGTTAAGTGACTAAAACAAAGGCAACGTCCCCCTTTCTTCTGCAGGTACATGTATGATTATTTTGTGTTTCTCCCCAAATCGTCTCGGTTTTTCCTTTCAAGTTATCTTTCTCACATTTTAATGAAATACCATCGAATGTAGTCGAAAATATGGAGAGTGTAAAAATCAAACTATTTAATCAGTCGGAACTTAACTTCAGAATTAACCCGAAGTTGATCAGAGATCCTCAATCAAACTAGATTAAATTCGTGATCGGAATTTCATCGAATTACACACAGTATACGCCAGTACTAGAAAAAAAACTAAAAACCAATTTAAAGATTAGTATAACGTGATGAAACGAACATCCTGATTGTCCAATGAAATAATCCGCTCTCTTAGGAAGACTGAAGCCGTATATTTCCAACAATAAAGCTTTATGTGCTGATTTCTCAAACTTTTAAATGAAATATTCGTAGAGCATTCCAGGATCGTTTACAATAAGAACAAAAACTCAATCTACTTTGAAACTTCTCGTAGTTATCCATATTGTCAATCCTCTTGATAACTAACTTCAGTAGTTCTACCTTTCTGTTTGGGATTAACACGGGGTTTACAGCTTTTGAGAGCCCAGAGTCAATTTATGTGGAACCCGGGGCCCAAGTGGAGAATTGAGCCCAGTGAGTTACTGGGGACCCAGAGCCCTGTGGTTGGAGCCCTAATGTTGCAACCCGGAGCCCTATAACTTCACATTTAAAAAAGGTTGAAGTCCAGAGTCGTGATCCAGCTTGTAATTCCTCATTGCAACTTTTTGTATTAATCAATGATAAAAAAATGTTCCACCTCCACACAAGCATCGACCGAGAATAGTAGCTAGATTTACTTAAGACTCAAAAATGGTTTATAATACTGTCCACCGCACCATTTCCAGCTCCAGTTGTTGCTTGTCTGATAACATTTAGTATATAATATTATGGCCATGAGTATTGTGTCCTTCTAATGTTCATTGCCCGTAATTGTTAAATTGTCAACGTATATTTGTTCCTCATCATTAAAGTTTTGTATAATATTATAAACATTGGCATATTTCTTCCTTCTGGAACAACGTTTATTCCGATAGGGGCAAATACCATAATATTTGTTCCGTTTGAATATTCTATCACACTTTATCCTCTTGGAACAAATATTTTGAAGCAACAAAAAGCACATGACAAAATAGCTCAGATATGCCCGTCAATCGAAAGTGTTAAGACATATCAGATATGACACATGTTTTTACTTTAAAAGTGTCTTCCAAACGTTTAGATCTTATCTGCACTGAAGAGACATAAGTTGTCGAAATGCGCATATGTAGAAAATAAATTCACAATAACTTCGGTATTTAGTTATTTGTTACCACTGGGTCGATGCCTCTGCTGGTGGACTGTTAGTCCCCGAGGGTATTCACCAGCCCAGTAGTCAGTACTTCTGTGCTGACCCGAAAGCCGATTCTATTTGGAACCTTGCAATATCTAAATTTTTGTAAATTTTGTTGAAACTAAGGAATATCTCCCTCATGCAAAGCTCTGTCCTTAGCTGATTTTGGCCTTACATTTAGATCATTTTGATTATTTGTTCTCCATCAGTTTTTGAACATCTTTGAGTTAATGGTCTTCCAAACGTTTAGATCTTATCTGCACTGAAGAGACATAAGTTGTCGAAATGCGCATATGTAGAAAATAAATTCACAATAACTTCGGTATTTAGTTATTGTTGGGATATGAAATGTTTGTTAACATTAAGTGTTAGATAGTCCAGATACGTCAAATTCGTTTACCATAAGTGTGATCTAGTTCAGATATATCACAAAATATGCTTAGTGTAGTTCATATATGTCATGTTCGTTTACGGTAAGTTCGATCCAAATCAGATATATCACTTCAATAGACAGCTCAGGTATGTCAAGTCCGTAGGCTTAATTGTTTTTTGTTCAGACATTTCTTGACAGCAAGTGTAAGATAATTAAGATATGTCACGTTAGTTGTCCGTAAGTATTTAAGATAGTTTAGATGTGCAAATCGAGGACTGTTTGCGTTATATAGGTAGGCCAGGCATGTCTTGTTCATCGCCGTTAGTGTTAGATAGCTTAGATATATCACATCCTTTTTATGTTAATGTAAGAAAATTTAGATTTTTCATGTCCGATGACCGTAAGTATTAGATACTTTGATATGTATATGTTTATTGACTGTCAGTGTTAAAAAGTTCATTTATGTCAATTTAGTTGACCGTGAGTGTTCTATATTTTAGATATGTAACGTTCGTTGACATTTAGTGTAAAATAGCTCTGACAATAAGTATTACATGGTTCAGATATGTTTTATATAGTTTAGAATTGACGCATTCGTTGACCGTAAGTGTTGAAAACGGTGCTGGCCGACGCCCTTCCCGTTCAACTATTTTTGACACTATCTAACTGATAATCATGTCAGTTGGTTTAAGGCATGATTGCTTATATTATCCACATTCACAATAGGTGTTAGATAGTTCAGATTCGTAACGTCCATTGATGTTAAGTATTAGATAGAAAGTTTATTTAGATTTGCTACTTTCATTGACTGTAAGTATTTAGTTATTAAGATGTATTTTACTTCACATGAATTTCCGTAATTTGGATTGGTTAACCGTAAGGGTGGTATTTTGGTATACCATCCCTCTGTTGAGTATACCACCCTTCGGTCGTGTATATCGTCCGCTCTAATTGTACAGTGACGTCATTGACGATACATGAAGTAGTAATACAGTCAAGATGATCAGTATAATACAACACTTACTGCCTTTAATTTCGGATGGTATACTAGATTACCACACTCAGAAAAGAATATCACACTCGACTGCCGTCTCGGGTGATATACTTTCCTTCCTGCGGTACAGAATACAGAATGCAGAATTTTATTTGCCAAATTAAGGGCCCATAGGGGGCATATATATTACAATGATTAAAACAGAGCACATACATGTATATTTACAACAATGATAATAATATATAAAAAAAAACACACACAAGTAACTTAAAGTACATATTATCAGTTGTGTGTGTCTCTTTTGAGAGGATACTAGTGTGGTCGACAACAACAGAGCAGTAAATATTACTATTTGGTGAATTATAAAACAGCAAAGAGCATGGAAACCAGAAGTGTGAGGGAACATGTAATCTAGTATATCATCCTCAATTGCAGGCATTATATACATTTGTTGTCTGTTAGTGTTACGTAGTTGAGGTATACACGTTCATTTACTGTAAGTGTTAAGACATTTCAGATATATCAAATTCGTTGTTTGTAAATGTTACATAATGATACATATATATCACTTTGTTTGACCCTAAGTGTTAGACGGTTTATACATATGTTACTTTTGTTTGTCGTAAGTGAATGATAGTTCAGATGTGTCAGATTCGTTGACTGTAAGTGTATCATACCGTATGGATGTTATATTTCGCGGTGTATTAATTTTCGCGCTATTCGCGTTTAACAAGACAGGCAAGAAAATTACTGATACTCTCGAGTATATTACTGTATAACTGAATATAAATGAACATAATGAGTTTAACTAAAATCCGCAAATAAATCTATTTTGAAAACCGTGAAAATTTCTCACCTCAAATATAAAACACTATATAGTAGTTCAGATATATTACGTTAAACTGACCGTGTTATATAGTTCAGATGAGTCACGTTTTTCAATGTTATTGCAAGATGGCAAAAATCTGTCATATTTGTTAATTGTTAAGGACAGACCTGGGGTCAATTACATATCAAAGTAATTAATTACATTTCAATTACATGGAAAATTCTTCAATTAAATTACAATTACCATTACATCATTTTTCCAATGTAATTAATCAAATTACAATTACATTGGCATTGTAATTAATTACAATTCAATTACATTTGCTTGATGAAAAACTTTTTATGTTATATTGATAAAAATAAACTTCAATTAAAGTTTGTGACATTTTCACAGTACATTCAAGAAGTTTCAGAATATGGGTAACAGAAAAGATTAATGACTTTTCAGATATCACCATAACATTTAATGATAATGAGATTGGTTTCCAATATGTTTTTTTAATTCTTGTGGTAGTGAATAAGAAAGATGTAATTCAGAAGTATACTCTATATGTATAAAATATTTATCTGTAAGCTACAGGCTTTAGTAAATGCACCAATTTATTATTCACAATTTATTCACAATTTATGTAATTTGCAGTAAAGTTCCAGAGTGTCAAGATAGAAAAAAAACCATTCACAAGCAATTTAAAATCCTATCAAGTCTTGAAGGGAAAATATATTTTGATAGTCAGAGTATTACAATCATTTTTAAACCAGAACTACCATAACACCAGTTAATTTGATTTCAATGATATTGTAATTGAAATGTAATTCCAAATTACATTCAAAATATGTAATGTAATTCATTACTTTCAATTACATGTTATTGATTTTTTCTTCAATTACACATTACTTCAAATTACTTTGAAAAAATGTAATTATTTACAGATAATTACAATTACATTTTTAATTACCCCAGGTCTGGTTAGGGATTCAGATATGCTTTAACATGCGTTGAACGTAAGTGTTAGAAAGTTGAGATATGACTTGTTCGTTCACGATAAGTGTAAGATTTTTCAGATTTGTCACGTTCGTTGAACGTTAATGTTAGATAGGCAAGATATTTCACCTTTGTTGACTGTACATGTTATGTATTTAAAGTAAGCCACATTCGATGATCTTAAGTGTTGCACGATTCATAAATGTTACGTTAATTGCCTGTTCCAAGTCAGGACTATTGCGGTTTACAATTTTCTCGCTGTTTTTTCAACTACTTTGTTCTTTTTGTTTTCTATTGATTTTCGCTCCTTGCTTTTTCAGATACCAGTATGGTATGTCCAATACCTCTGATAGTATCTGTAGCATGCACCTCAGATCCCGCCCTTTTGTAAGTTTCCTTTTCGTAAATTGGGTATGACATTACCATAAAACAAAAATAGCCAAAGGGACATGTGACCATATTTGAGAAACATGTACAAATGAGGTATTCGTTCAGACGTCGATATACGGCATATAACATGACCATATTTGGGAATGAGGATGGGTATTACGTGATCATTTAACGAAAATATGTAATAAAAGACTGAAAGTCTTCTAATCACCGATAACCGTTAACACATAGAAATAAGCCTACGCGACAAAGTAGGCATAGGGTAACGTGACCATTTTTGGAAGGCACGTCCAAATAATAAGGGACCAGAACAGATGACGAGATAACCGTCGAACGGTTCTAAGATTGAGTTCTTCCTTTGTCGCATGACAGACGGCTTGTCGTCACAATCCCCCTGTCAAATGTTCTCAAGTTCACACTCGTGTGCGGCCAATACCAATCAGCATGCGCAACGGGAATTCAGGTTCGTTTTACTTCCGTTGGAGTCTATTGATTTGGGATAGAATCGTCGTCTTCCTCGATTGCCGTGGCCTCTCTTCCGGAGTCCTGGTCTTTGCCATCGCCACAGATACTTCTGTATAATCCCGAGTGCTCAGACGCCTTCAGGTCTATAATCAGGTACTAGTATTCGTAAGGTCTCTTCATGACTTCCACGAACCTACGAACCAACACCTTCTGAGTGTCGCGACGGTTTTGTTCTCGCTTGAATTGTTGAAGAGGACAAGGTAAGGACACTTTCTCCTCTTGTTAGATAGTAAAACACAAGCAAGTTCCACGTTCGTGCATCGAAGTAGTTATCTGTCTCAAAGTTGTTCGGGATGCAGAGAACGAATTCCTCTTTTGGAGCCACCGCTTTTCTGATCTCGCGTAGAGGAGCAATAAACACCTGTGCAGCCAAACGACAAAAGGATCCTTTCCGTGATCGACTCGCGCTTAGCCTTGCATCTCTGTAATTTCCTTACAAAACACGTTTTGCCGTACATGACAGACCAAAAACGATCATATTTAAAGGATATCGAAACGAGAAAGTGCACTCACTCTGTGGTTGTTTTGGTGACAGTGACAGTGGTGGCGGTTGCGGCGACGGTGGTGGCAAAGTCTCAACACAGCATCTTTCCTTGAAAACTGTTTGTGTCGAAAATAATTCATCCTATCTTATAACTTTTCTCCAGAAATTTAGCAGGAATAGCGCATGACCATCTTTGCATTGGCACACTCGCAGTCTGTCAGTGTAATTTCCAGATTAAGTGGGCTCCAATCGCCGAGCAGTAGAAGAGTGTTTCGAAAATAAAATCCGTAATCTCTTCGTTTCTCGTTGCTACGAATGAAAGCAGTGGAAGCTTCACATAATACACATTTCGCCCTTTCTCATATTACAACACACGTAGACTCTAGTCATTCTATTTGTATGATTTTCGAAAGCCGAAACGAAAGAAATTTCCAAGAGATCAAACTCCCATCTGTCATTCGCAAAGTATGTAGATGGATTCTGAATTGCCTTTCCCTTTTCTCAGGGAAAAATCGACGCAGTAAATCGACGCTATAAATCGACAAATACTTGTCAATGGTTCCATGAACCTCTCCGATGCAACTTATTTTATAATCTCAGGTGATGTTGGTGTTGGTGTATAGGTATTCGTGGTCGTTGTGGTGGGTGATTGTGTCAGTTGTGGTGATGGTAGTGGTGGTGGATCTATGGATGACGATGTCTTGTTTGGACTAACTTCTTGTCAAAGTCTCAAACTGATCACGTCAACACTTGCAACCGTTAAGGAACGTAATTGGAAGCGTTCGTGTTCCCGGTAGACGATTCGGAAATGCAACATCGCCACTCCGAAGACAACATTACCTAACTAGCAATGTATAGGTGCAAATCGAGGAAGGCGATAGCCGAGTACTGTATTGCGTTCTGTAAGTGCCGATATTGGAACTTTATCAGGGAAAATGGCATGAACGAACTCTCTGCTAGGGAATAAAAGATCATAGAGTCCGAGCCAGTAAAAAATTTAAGACGAATTTCTGACAATGAAATGTGATAAACTAAAGCATGCCGTTGTTCGTGAAAATGAAAAAGGGGGAATTAGAAAGCATCGTTGTTATATTTACTTCTAGCATTATTTCTCGTTTTAAGCTAACCTTCTTTGATATCTAACATCCATCCGACAGATTTCCATGTTTATTTCGGTTACCTTTTTAACGTGTCCTCCTTATATGGTCAGGTGATTCCCAACCTTATTTCCATATATGGTCACGTGATTTCCTTATTTTGACATGTCAAGTAACGTCCTACCTCGGTTTCAAATATGGTCATTAAGATTTATATCTGAACAGATAACATTATCGAACAGAATTAAAGCTATAACCCATATTTGGACATATCTTTCATGTAATGCCACAACTTATTTTGTAATATTGTCATTAAGGTTTATATCGAAGTTCGCATGAAATTAAAGTGTTTACATTATTTGGATGTTCTTTAAATGATAATATGTCCTATTTGCGAATTTCCTCATATTGGAACGTTATACCTAATTTGGACTTTAACTGCACCCTAGCTCTCTAGATTGTTGGTGTGCACAAAAATGTCCCTTTCCCTTCTATCTTTAATGTTAAATAGGTCAGATATTTCACGTTTGGTTACTTTTTGTATTTTATAATGCATATATGTCGCATTCGCAGATAGTAAGTGTTGAATAGTTCAGATATGTTACTCCCTTTTACAATAATTACTGTTTTATTTTTTATTTACTGTAAGTGTAAGTTGAGTTTTTTTCACGTTCGATGGGATAAGTATAGATATGACATCAAATAGGTATCAACTTGTGTGTCCACTTATGATTCACTTAGTACGTTGGTCTGGAGTTGATGTAGAAGTAGACTTCCTTCTAGATATACATAATGAAACAACTCAACGAGCTTGTACTCATATATTTGTTTTAAGTTTTAACATGGTTCGGAAAGAGCAGGATGCCATTGTACGATTATGATAATTTCCCACTATTTGCACTTGGATAATACGAGGATTGGATAAATTTAAAGTGATAAAAGTCGAGGTTTACATAGCTCCCCCAGTAAAAACGTGTACTGCATGAATCGAAACACTGTGCGCCGATCGATATGTATATTATAATGTGCAGTCTCCCGAACGACGTAATATAATTCTGATTATTCAAAGATTTGTTTACAAAACGAATTAACCACTTTACTATCGAGTTACGTCCCCTGTGGAGAATTTATTGGTACAGGTTAAATAACTCTTCAACTAGTCGATCTTTCCTCATAGTTGGTCGAATAAATTTAGATGGATTCTGCGATTGTAGAAAGCCCATTAAGTATATCATACAGCATGCTTTTTGACCAAGCTTTTTGATTGCTTGTAAAACATGTCGAATAGTGCTCAAAGCATACTCCTCCCCACAGCTAATACTCTAGTTGTAGTATTTTAATGACGTTTGAGAGTACCAAGAATCAAGAATAGTCAACATTTACAATTGAGGAAGTGATAACGTAATTGTTCTTCTACCTGCCTGACAAATGAAGTAATTGAACATTGTCATAGGAAAAAGGCATAATTTGAAAAAAAAACGTGTTAATGACATGATTGAAGCGTAAAGAGAACATATCATAGAAATTACCAACATTAGATATGTGATTATAACAGATTTATGTAGTTTAGCAATGTTTGATGGTAATCATTCGATTTTCGTTGGAGGATATGAGCTTAACAGCGTAGTCGGCACGTGATTGGACGCAGAAAAAAGTAAATTGTATATGGAGTTAATTAACCAGCAGGGGTGACTTAGATATTGTACTAAGCGTATACAAAAAGTCAAATTTCTATTTTGCTTTTTTGTGCAAATGTAATTTTTAGTATTTTCGAAATTAAGAAGTATTATGTACCTCACTCCTGTGAGTCATAATATTCATCCTTATTTGGAGAATGCTACCCACCCTATGTGTATTAAATTTAATAACAGTATGAGATACAATTTCAAAGATGGGCATTTTTTTAGTTCAGTTCTAACGCATAACACGATTTTGCTATCCGAAACATAGCTTAACATTTTGAATAGATTTATTTTTTTCAAATAAATAAACACACACAACGATGTCATTTGAAATGAAAACGTCAGTCATTGTATGTAGTTGGACTGATATAGATAATCAAAATTTCTTGGAAAACAAATCAGTAAAATGTCTGTAAAATTGATGCAGACTTCAACAAAGAATCGGAGGATGTTGTATATATAAAGAAAACTTAGGTTTAGAATGCTTTAAACAGTCGTGTTTACAGTAAAATTGGGGATTTTATTCTTGTCGTCTACTCGTGATTTTATATGGTTATCTTGATCAGTCATCGCCGATTTATTTTTAAATATTTCACGGTCAGAAAGGACATTAGCGGTAACTACATATTTTACATAGGGAGTAAGAAGTAATACTGAAATTACAAATGCACCAAAATCATCTCCAAGCATCACAAATAATCAGTAATGCTGGGTCTTTATCTCCTTCATAACAAAAATCATAGTAGCCATTTATCTTCGTAGTAACAAAATCGTGGTTGGACTTATTTCCATAGTCAGCCAAAATAATGGTGGGTCTTTATCTCCTTGATAACACAAATCCCAGTAGAATTTTATATTTTTGTAACACAAATCATGATGGATTTTAATATCCCCAAAAGTCATCAAGCCTTGTCATTATCTCCTTAGTAAAACAAATCGTGCTGGGTCTTTATCTCCTTGGTAACACAAATCCCAGTAAAATTTTATATTTTTGTAACACAAATAATGATGGATTTTTATCTCCCTAAAAGCCATCATGCCTGGTCATTATCTCCTTAGTAAAACAAATCGTGCTGGGTCTTTATCTCCTTGGTAACACAAATTCCAGTAGAATTTTATATTTTTGTAACACAAATAATGATGGATTTTTATCTCCCTAAAAGCCATCATGCCTGGCCATTATCTCCTTAGTAAAACAAATCGTGCTGGGTCTTTATCTCCTTGGTAACACAAATCCCAGTAGAATTTTATATTTTTGTAACACAAATAATGATGGATTTTAATCTCCCCAAAAGTCATCAAGCCTGGTCATTATCTCCTTAGTAAAACAAATCGTGCTGGGTCTTTATCTCCTTGGTAACACAAATCCCAGTAGAATTTTATATTTTTGTAACACAAATAATGATGAATTTTTATCTTCCTAAAAGCCATCATGCCTGGTCATTATCTCCTTAGTAAAACAAATCGTGCTGGGTCTTTATCTCCTTGGTAACACAAATCCCAGTAGAATTGTATATTTTTGTAACACAAATAATGATGGATTTTTATCTCCCTAAAAGCCATCATGCCTGGTCATTATCTTCTTAGTAAAACAAATCGTGCTGGGTCTTTATCTCCTTGGTAACACAAATCCCAGTAGAATTTTATATTTTTGTAACACAAATAATGATGGATTTTAACCTCCCTAAAAGCCATCATGCCTGGTCATTATCTCCTTAGGTCTTTATCTCCTTGGTAACACAAATCACGGTGGTTCTTCATTTCACCAGTCAGCCGAACATGATGGGTCTTTATCTCCTTGGTAACACAAATCACGGTGGTTCTTAATTTCACCAGTCAGCCGAACATGATTGGTCTTTATCTCCTTGGTAACACAATCACGGTGGTTCTTCATTTCACCAGTCAGCCGAACATGATGGGTCTTTATCTCCTTAGTAACACAAATAATATCTCAGCAACATAAATCATAGTGGGCCTTTATTTTCTAAGCAACACCACTTATAGTGGATTTCATCTTTTAGTAACACAACTCATGGTGGGTTTTTATCGCCTTAGTAGCATAAATCATGGCGGGTTATTATCTCTTTATTAACACTACACAGATCATGCTGGTCTTTATCTTCTTAGTAGCATAAATCAAGCTGGGTCTTCATATCTTTATCTCCTCAAAAACATAAATGATTCTGCGTCTTTATTTTCTAAGTAGCACAGATCATATTGGGTCTTTGTCTCCTTAGTATCACAATAGAGGCTAGGTGTTTATGTCATTAGTCATCTAAATCATGCATATGGTTGGTCTTTATTTCCTTATTAACTTAAATCATAATGGGTCTTTATCTCCTTAGTAACACAAATAATAGTGGGATTTATCTTTTAGTTACACAAATCATGCTGGGTCATTTTCTCTTTAGTATCATGCAGTATAAAGACCCCTTCTATATTTCTCTAAAGAGAGCAGACGCACTGGGTGTCGTATAGAAGGCTAAATTTGCTGCCCCTACCCATTTCTCCCCTTTTCCAGTGGCAATCAAAAGTCGTTGCCCCGGTTGTCCCTTCCACCTTTATTTCTTTCTTTTTTACTTACAATTTGTTTTGAATTGATTAACTTGTTCTCGTCCTGATATAGCTGAAATATTGCTCATTGGACGTTAAACTCTAACTAATCAATCAATCAATCTTTAGTATCACGATTCATGCTAAGTCTTTATCACCTTAGTAGCACAAATTATGCTGCGNTCATGCCTGGTCATTATCTCCTTAGTAAAACAAATCGTGCTGGGTCTTTATCTCCTTGGTAGCACAAATCCCAGTAGAATTTTATATTTTTGTAACACAAATAATGATGGATTTTTATCTCCCTAAAAGCCATCATGCCTGTTCATTATCTCCTTAGGTCTTTATCTCCTTGGTAACACAAATCACAGTAGTTCTTTATTTCACCAGTCAGCCGAACATGATGGGTCTTTATCTCCTTAGTAACACAAATAATATCTTAGCAACACAAATCATAGTGGGCCTTTATTTTCTATGCAACACCACTCATAGTGGATTTCATCTTTTAGTAACACAACTCATGTGGGTTTTTATCGCCTTAGTAGCATAAATCATGGCGGGTTATTATCTCTTTATTAACACTACACATATCATGCCGGTCTTTATCTTCTTAGTAGCATATATCACGCTGGGTCTTTATATCTTTATCTCCTCAGTAACATAAATGATCCTGCGTCTTTATTTTCTAAGTAGCACAGATCATATTGGGTCTTTGTTTCCTTAGTATCACAATAGAGGCTGGGTGTTTATTTCATTAGTCATCTAAATCATGCATATGGTTGGTCTTTATTTCCTTATTAACTTAAATCATAATGGGTCTTTATCTCCTTAGTAACACAAATAATAGTGGGATTTCTCTTTTAGTAACACAAATCATGCTGGGTCATTTTCTCTTTAGTATCACGATTCATGCTAAGTCTTTATCACCTTAGTAGCACAAATTATGCTGCGTCTTTATCGCCTTAGTAGCACAAATTACGGTTGGGTTTTATCTCCCTTGTAGCACAAATCATGCATGGTATTTATTTCCATTGTAACACAAATAATGCATGGTTTTTATCTCCTTAGTAGCAAAAAATGATGGTTCTTTATCTCCGTAGTAGCACAAATCATGCTAGGTTTTTATCTTCCTTGTAACGCAAATAATGCAGGGTTTTTATCTCCTTAGTAGCACAAAATGATGGTTCTTCATCTCCTTAGTAGCACAAATAATGCTGGGTCTTTATCTATTTAGTGGAACTAATCATTATTTGTCTTCATTTCTTGAGAAACAGATATCATATTGGATTTTTATAACTTTAGTAGCACAGGTATCATGTTTGGTCCTTTCTCCTTAGAAAATAATTTATTGTCGGTCTTTACCTCAAATCATGGTGGTTCTTCTTTAATTAGCTAAACACGGTGGGTCTTTATCTTCTTAGTAGCACAAATAGCTTTGGTCTTTATCTCCTAAGTATTACAAATTATGCTCGGTTTATCTTTTAGTAACACAATCATGCTATCATGCTTTCTTCTTAGTAGCACAAATAATGCTTGGTCTTTATCTATTTAGTGGAACAAATCATATTGGGTCTTTATCTCGTATTTTTTCACCTTAGCAAATCACGTTGGGTCTTTATCTCCTTAGTAACACAAATCATTTCCAATATGGACCAATGTTAAAACTGAGTTCACCGTTGACGGCTATGTTGGATGACGGATCGGCGCCAAAGTAACAACACTTCGTCATTTTCACCACCTCCTTCTGGGCTCGAAGACTTACAGTCCACAGCGGCATCGACCCAGTGGTAATAAATATCAAAATACAGAAGATTATGTAAATTTAGCAAATTTAAGACTTCGTTAACAACTTATTCTTCAATCTTACTGATAGGTCATGTACGTGTTTAATATCCAACGCCTATGTTTTTGTATTTGTTTTTTGGGTTTTTTCGTTTTTTGTGTGTTTTTCACTTGGTTTTTTTGTGTTTGTTTGATTGTTTTTTTTCTGTTTGTTTGTTTGTGTGCATTTTGTTTTTCGTTTTTTTTAAATAAGATATCGAACTTGAACAAATAGCTTTTCGTTTCAGTATACAACATCCTCCGTAGGAACATATGGGGTGGGTAATACGACCAAGGATCAGTTTACGATCCTTGCCAGTCACAAGTCTGGATAAACGTAGAGTGACCACCTTTGTAGCGTTATTTTACTACTTAATTCGCAAATATTTATATTCATAAATATATATGAAATAAAAGGGACAACAGGAAACACCTACAATTACTAAAAATTATAATTACATGCCACAATCTGCTAGGGAACTACACAGGAAAAACACAAATAAGACAAAAGACAAACGTAAACAACGATAGCAACTCGGGACTGACGGACTTGGTACCGGCACTAGCAAAAGCCAGCGGTAGCGTTAAACCGGTTTATGGGTACCCTAACCTCCCCTTTATCTGTCCCGTTTCCCTATAGTATAGTAAACATACGAATAAAACCCAATACAGGTAGACTACTAACTCCATGACCACAATCTTAAAAGGAGAGAATATGACAATACGTAATTTTGAAAGATGGGTTAAGGGGTGCTCGCCGCTCATCTGCCGGCTGGCTTAAGGAGCCTAGTCTGCTGCTAGAACACTGTCGCACTACGGAAGAAAAATCAAACTCAAAACTTCCCGCAGGATTTAGTCGAGAATTATCATATATTTCAGTAGACATCGGCAGTGTCAGTGAGAGGCCAGTATGTATGTAAAATTTTCAGGTCACTAGATCTCAAAGCTAATTTAACGGATGCAAGCAGAGTATCTTGTCAATATCCCCTATTACGCAAAGAATGTAAGTTACGTCCCAGCTTTTCTGGATTTTTAATAAGTTTCTGGCATTTTTAAACAACATTACCGTAAAAACGGGGATTATAAATACCCTTAGTAATAAGCTGTTTGCGATTAACGCCATATTTAGATATTAAATGTTCATATCTGTTATAAAACTTCTTAAAGGTATTCAACAACTTGTGAAATCTGTAACCCTGTTGTAAAAGTTTTGCTGTGATAGTAAGGTTACGTTCATTAAAATCGTCAAGAGTAGAACAAACACGTGCGAATCGTACTAGGTGAGATGATGGAGCTTGAGGAACGTCGCCGTTAAGGAAAGGGAAGTTAGTTATAGTGAAATCAAAATCATCCCTTTTATCATATATTTTAGTTATTATTTTGCCAGCGTCAATAACGATCGTTAGATCTAGAAAAGGGCAGTATTTGGAATCATTGTTAGCTTTATTTAATTTCAGCTCTTGTGGGTAAATAATGTCTACAAAATCTAAAAACTGGGGATTGTCAAAAGTAAGGATATCGTCAATATACCTGCTGTTATTATTGAAAATAGAAATAAGATTATCACTGTTTTGTATGGTTCCGTTTTGAAGTTTTTTCTTGAAGTCTCGTTCCTAACAGTGATAAGATATTGACTAAGATTTCATTTATATACAGTATTTAAATTTGATATATTATAAATAAAATTTCAAAGCTTCAGAATTCAAATTAAAAATATAGGAATTTAAGGATGGTCACTCCTCAAGTTCAGAATGCCAAGGATTTGAAATCAGTATGCTTATTAAATAGAACATCGATCATACATCATTTTAAGCAAAAAATATTGATAGGTCAGTGTGCTCATTTTTGAGATTGAAGTGCCTGAAATTTTGGCGGGAAACCGAACTCCTCTAGATTTTTCATTTAATTTGCATTAGGGCAACCGACCTTTGAAATACAATGAAAATGTATCAAGAATTTCATCAAATTTTGTCAGAAGTGTATTTAAGATGTATACAAACATATTTTGAGAAGAAAATTGGGGGTCAGTGTGTAAAATTTTCTAATGCATCATGATGGATAAAATATGAGAATCCCGAATGTCAGAGACAGTTTCAAAAACCTGAGGAGTGACCATCCTTAAATTAATTTTGAATGTCTCGTATCAGTTATTATTTGCTTTTGTTACCACTGCAAAAAAAGTTGAGAATAATTTAATTAGTAGATGTGTATAGTATATCGTTTTTTTTCTTCTACAATATTATTTGACTTTTAAAGAAAATGTCTTTTGCCTCTATTCTCTACCAAAATGTAAACATTTTTCCAGAAACCGCCAATGAATCATTGTTTTATTGCATAGAAAAAAATTAAGAGAACAGTAGAAACACTAGATCACTTAAAAAAATCGGAATCAGAGCAGACAAAGAGACGAGAATATTGTGTTGTCGTTTTGTTTTCCAGCAAGAAGAAATTTGTCAAAATGATCAACTAATGATAAAACATCGGAAGAGTGTTGAGAAATTCGATGGCGTCTAGAAGAAACATGAATTTTCTAACGTAGTCTTAAATTGAACTTTACCTTTTCTTCTATACAATCAATTGTTGTTTTCCATGAGGATTTCAACAATAAGCTTTGCCCATTCAAGGCGGCTCTAGCACCGGTTTAAGTGGAAGTCATTGTCTATGTAGATGCACAGGTAAATATTGTGGCGACAGTGCGATAGTGTAAAAGGTGATTATGCTTATGGTTTCAGACAAGATCGGGAAAGTAAGAGTTTTAAAAGAAGACTTCTTCAAGGACGGGCCAGTTAAAAATATATATGAACTATTGATTTACACACGGCAATTATCATCTCCAACAACTGAAATCAATCTAGTATTAGACCAAAAGGGACAGTGATGAGCTATTGCCATCACTTGGCGTCCGTCCGTTAACTTTTCACATTTTCATCTTCTCTGAAACTACTAAAGCAAATTCAATCAAGCTTTACGGGAGTGATGTATGGAAGGTATTTTATAAAGATTGCTCATTTCGTTCCGATCCAACAAAAACATGTCCACCAGCGCTGTACTTATGTTTAGCATTGTACCCTGTTGGGCAAATCGCATTTTTATCCTCTCCTCTGAAATCACTGAAGCAAATTTAAACAAACTTAACAGGAATGATGTACAAAAGGTCTTTAACAAAGATTTTCATTTCATTCCGATCTGACAATAAACTGCTGCGCCAAGAGCGCATAATACGCCCGTGACTTTATGGCATTGTTCAAGCACAACAAAACTTTGATGGAAAAAAAAATATCTAACAGAATATCTGTTTTACCAAGATGTACCCATTTAACAAATATCAAATTAATATGAAAACTAAATGCATAGAAAAGGTGCAAAAATGAATTTTTCAAAATGAAATATTATGTCAAAGGGCCATTTCTGTCCACAAAAACTATCCAACGGGAACCAAATTTAAGGTGTCTCAGTGGTATTATTCCGCCATTTTTGTCTACAAATTGTTCATTTAGGTTTCATTCATTAAGAAATTTAGCAAAATTGTTATTTAAAATGTAAAGAAAGTTCCAAAATATTTAAAATTGACATTCCTTATCACATTTACAACGTTTTCATTACAAAAACGTGAACTAAAACACACAAGCTTAAATCTGTTGCTGGATTTACAGGACACAGAAATTATGCAAGGGAGATAATTTGATAAAAGAATTTAACATAGATATCACTAGAGAAATTAATATGTCGCAATTTATCGCTCTTATTTCAACGGTGACCCCTAATTTTTATTTTGTATATGTAAACTATATAATGACTTCATAAGACATGCAAAGTATGAACAAAATCTATAATAGATTTTTCAAGCTATCCTCCCATATATTATCATTTTCATGTAAAATCCTAAAATTTTAAATTTTAGTTTTTGCGCTTAAATGCACGGTGACCCCCAAATTTTATTTTACAGTTTGAACAATAATACAATTACGTTTCTACACAGAAAATTTCACAAAATTCTATAACAGGAAATTAATACCATGCAGACACCTTAAACTCAATTAATAATTTATAAACATTAAATCATATACCATATATAAAATCATCATGATCACGCATTGTAAAGAAAAGGTAGAGAAACTGCATGATGTTTTCAAAAAATCTACTTAGTCCAAGGGCTGTGACTCCGTACAGAATCTACCAATCAGAACCAAACTATAACTTGATCTGTACATCAACTAGATACACTCATATAACAAATATCAAATCAATATGTCAAGCGTTTACAGAAAAAAAACCCGGCGACCTTTATTTTTTTCAAAATTTCACCGAGTCCAATGGTCATAACTCTACACAAAATCAACCGAGCGAAACCAAATTCGAACTTTATCTGTATCTCACCTAGATATACTTATATAACAAATATCAAATCAATGTCAAGCGGTTACAAAAAAAAATCTCCAAACAGTTAACAGACGGACGGACGGAAGGTATACCGTAAATCGTCCATCTTTAGATGGGCGTATGTAAACATGGCAGCAAGAACGGGATTTGGGTCTAAGATAAGACCCTATGGGAATATTCTGCTCTGAAACCACTGAAGCAAATTCAACAAAACTTCACAGGAATGATAAATGGAGGTGTCTTACAAAGATTGCTCATTTCGTTTGGATTCGACAAGAACATGATCGCCAGCACGGAACATAGTTCAACATTGGACCCTAAAGGAAAATCACAAATTTGGAAGGTCCTAAACAAAGATTGCCCATTTTATTCCCATCCGATAACAACATTGGACCGTAAGGGAAAATCATAATTTCATCTTCTGCTCTGGAACCACTAAACAAATTCAATCAAACTTTACAGGAATGATGTATATAAGGTCCTTTACAATAAACAATGCAGGGATATGGAGTAAAAGCAAATGAGACAAAATCTCCACAAATACGTTGGAAAAACAAGCAATGGAACAACGCTTTTATTGTTGTTCTTCATCTTGAAGACACCATGAGGCCTTCAACAATGCACTATGCCCATACCTCATAGTAAGCTTAAGACGGCCACTAGCACTGATTTAAGTGGAATTCATTGCTGGATGTCGAGCAACGCTACATCCATGTTTATCATGTCATGGATGCGGGATCGTCAACAAACATAACATCAACTGGCAAAGTATTCTTACAATTGCTGTCATCCATTGCCCGACAAAAAGACAAATAGAAGACAAACACAACGTTTAAACAACTCCAGGGCCCTCATCGAGTCAATAATAAGAAAATTTGGCAGAATAAAATTATGAGATGTGGGCGCAATAATCAGATGGTCAGAATGATAATTTTGAAAGCACAAAAAAGCACAAAAAATAAAATGAAATTATGATAGTGCATCCATATGAGAAATTCTCTCAGGAGCAAGTATACCATAACTGAAATGTATATAGAGCATACATTTTTCGCACGGGGAATCTTTTTACGGACTCCACAAACATCGCTCATTTCTTTTCGATGTGGCAAAAAAATGGTTCCAGCGTGGAAATTAGGTTTAACATTGGATCCTAGGGGAAAATAATCCTTTGCATCAGCTGCTCTCAAATTATGGAAAAAAATTGACTTAATCATACTGGAATAATGTATAGTATATATTTATAGAAGGTCCGTTCCGAGGATTGCTCATTTCGGTCAGATCCAACAAAATATGACTCCCAGCGCTGAACATTTTCTTACATTGAACCCAAAGTTAATTGACTTAAGTGTATAGACAAAGATCCTAGACAACGACATGAAAGATTATTCATTTCATTTGGATCTAACAAAACTTATGGCTGACAGTGGAGAACATAGCTTAACATTAGACCGGCCATTAAAAGACATCGTTTTTGGTAATTAGTATTGGCATGGCTTAGAGACATTTTTTTAGGTAAGCGATACAGGCTCAATCTCTGAGCCTCTTGTTTTTTTTCACACATATCTCGTACTTTTTTGTCTTCTCTGATTGTATCTATAAAGCAATAAATATAAAAAGGTGCAACTGGCAGGCCCAGCAATTCTATTTGATCGGATTCTTATAAATGAAGGTACGCTTAGATGTATAGGAGGTGGTTCATAACATCAAATTATACAGCAGTTAGATCTAATGATCTTATTCCACGATATTGTAAATGGGGTATAGGGTAAGGATTGCCAAATAAACTGTCGATACCGACTTCCTTAATGAGGCATTCTAGAAAATTCATGACTAAGCAGTAAAACATTCTATTTTGGTCTATTGACTTGACTGCTTTAAGCTCTTGGTCTCTTGATATGACTACTTAACGCCTTTGGTATTTTTTACTCTTATTTTTAGCTCACCTGAGCTATTGCCATCACTTGGTGTCCGTCGTCCGACGTCCGTCCGTTAACTTTTAACATTTTCATCTTCTCTTCTGAAACCGCTGAAGCAAATTCAACCAAACTTTACAGAAATGATGTACTAAAGGTCCGAACATAGATCGCTCATTTTGATTCGATCCGGTAAAAAACATTGCCGTCAGCACCGAACATAGTTTAACATTGGACCCTATGGGAAAAATCACATTTTCATCTTCTCCTGTGAAACCGCTGAAGCAAATTCAACAAAACTTAACAGGAATGATGTATTAAAAGTCCTTAACAAGATTACTCATTTCGCTCTGATCCAATAAAAAACATGGCCGCCAGCAAAGAAGTTAGGTTAAACATTGAACCCAAAGAAAAAAAAACACATTCTCACCCTTTTCTCTGAAACCGCTGAAGCAAATTCAACTAAACTTTACAGGAATTGTGTACTAAAGGTCCTTAACAAGGATTCTTAATTTCGTTCCGATCCACTCAAAAACATGGCCGCCAGCACCGAACATAATTTAACATTGGACCCTGTGAGAACAATCACATTTTCATCTTCTCCTCTGAAACCCCTGAAACAAATTCAACCAAGCTTCACAGGAATGATGTACTAAAGGTCTTAAACCAAGATTGCTCATTTCGCTCTGATTCAATGAGAAACATGGCCGCCAGTGCGGAACATAATTTAACATTGGACCTTATGGAAAAAAAATACATTTTCATCAACGCCTCTGAAACCACTGAAGCAAATTCAACCACACTTTACAGGAATGATGTACTTAAGGTCATTAACAAAGATTGCTCATTTCGTTCTGATCTGATAAAAAACATGGCCGCCAGCACCGAACATAGCTTGATATTGGAGCCTATCGGAAAAATCACATTTTCATCTTCTCCTGTGAAACCGCTGAAGCAAATTCAACAAAACTTTACAGGAATAATGTATTAAAGGTCTTTTACAAAGATTGCTCATTTCGTTCTGATCCGATAAAAAGCATGGCCACCAGTGCAGAATTTAGGTTAAAGATTGAATCGAAAGGGAAAATCACATTTTCATCTTCCCTCTGAAACCACTAAAGCAAATTCAACCAAACTTTACAGGAATGATGTATGGAAGGTACTTAACAAAAATTTTTCATTTTATTTCGATCCGACAAAAAACATGGCCTCCAAGGCAGGGCATTGTTTATCACTGGAGCCTGGTATGAGAAAAACAATCCTTTTCATCATCTTCTCAGTAACTATTTAAGCAAACTGAACTAAATGCATAGCAATTCCTCTGCAAGGATCAGACAAAAAAACATCGGTGCTAATGGAGAACATAGCTAAACATTAGACCCCATTTTTAAAAAACTTCAATTTGATTCGCGTCTTCCCGGATTTGATCTTTACCCTGGATTGACCCACTGACAGTGTGACGGGTGCTGTGCACAGAACAGGACATGCTTACCCTTCCGGAGCACCTGATGTCACTCTTGTTTATTGAGAGTTCACACTGTTAGTGCTTTAGTTTTTTGTGTTGTATATGTAATGTTCGTGTGTTTTGTGGGCATGTGGTGTCTTTGGTCTTCCGTCTTTTGGTGTTATTGCTTTTGCCTTGTCTCTGGACTTTGATTTGTGTAATCTTGTGCTTTGATCCTTCGGTATTTTACTGCCGTTGTTTGGTCATGCATGGCATAGAAGCATTTGTCAGGTGAGTGATACAGGCTCAGTCTCTGAGCGTCTACTTTGGTTATAGCACGCATAGGTATGACTGTCTGGTGAAAGACCACCAAGGAAGTTTAGTCCATCCATTGCCAACTATTGGGAAAGGCTAAATTGTTTTAAGGTAACATATTGCGGTAAAGCCCAAGGTAGAGATGTCATTTTTAGCTCACCTGACGCGAAGAGTTAGTGTGAGGTATTACCATGACTTGGCGTCCGTCCTCCGTCCGTCGTTCGTCCGTCTGTTAACTTTTCACATTTTCATCAACTCCTCTGAAACGACTGAAGCAAATTCAACCAAACTTTATATGAATGATGTATGGTAGGTCCTTAACAAAGATTGCTCATTTCGTTCCGATCCAACAAAAAAACATGGCCAACAGTGCAGACCTTATAATTAACATTGGACCCTATGGGAAAAACGTCATTTTCATCAACTCTTCTGAAACCACTTAAGCAAATTCAACCAAACTTTACAGGAATGACATATGGAAGGTCCTTTACAAAGATTGCTCATTTCATTCTGATCCGACAAAAAGCATGACCGCCAGCGCGGAACTTATATTTAACATTAGACCCGATTGGAAAAATGTCCTTTTCATCAACTACTCTAAAACCACTGAAGCAAATTCAACCAAACTTTACAGGAATGATGTATGGAAAGTCCTTAACATTTCGTTCTAATCGGACAAATAACATGGCCGCCAGCGCGGAACGTATCTTTAACATTGGACCCTATGGGGAAACTTCATTTTCATCAACTCCTCTGAAACCTCTGAAGCAAATTCAACCAAACTCTAAAGGAATGGTGTATGGAAGGTCATTTACAAAGATTGCTTATTTCATTTCAATCAGACAAAAACTTGGCCACCACGCAAAACATCGAAAACCATGCTGTTCAGCATTTTGTCAGGTGAGCGCTCTGAGCCTCTAGTTTTCTTTTATGATTTGCCTGATTTAATTGTTATTCGGCAACAAAAGTAAAGGCGATTTTTAAAGCAATGGTTACATGCGGATCATTTTTGAAATACTTCGCCTAAATTGGTTGCTTAATCAACGTAGTAAATATACAAGAAGATATGAAGTAGTAGAACGCGCATTAAAACTCTTTCTAAAAGGATTACGATTGGTTGTTTAACCACCTACCGTTGCTATAGGATCCATGTAATAAAAAATGGAATAAGAATAAACTGATAAGGAGACATATTCTATTACTTTTTCAAAAATCAGCACATTAATTTTTAATAAGTCTTAAGGAATATACATTTACATAAGTTTCCAAATCCTCAACAGCATCATGCACTAGGTACACTGAAGATTGCATCACTCGTTGTATTTAAATGTGTTCTACCCATCATTAATATTTCATAACGCTAAGATCGATTAACCAAATCTTTTGTATTTCGTCAAAATGACTTCTAACTGTTATCATGATACATAACAGGTTATTAAATTACAGTCTAGAAAATTGAAACACGGCCATATTCGTCCAAATTATTACTTCCCGCACTGTATATTATAACGTCATTTTCTGATACGTCATCATCACTCCGCACATAATTTACACCAAGCTCTGGATTTGGCAATTCGTACAGTAATCTATCCCACACTGAACGTGAACGAGCAGTTATATACAGTCCTTTAGATAACATAGTCCTCATCTCCTTCTCTAATAAATTAACTTCTATATCTCCATATACAAGTAAAATTATTCTAAAATTCTTATTTTTCCTGGCATATGACCATGCAGTATGGAAACAGTCAACGCACCAGGAATTCGACATGACTGTGTCATTTATTACAAACAAACAACTTTTACTTTCTTGTAACTGTGTACATTCTAAATCTGTTGAGTGAGATAACAGTTTGCTCCTGTCTATTGTCACTATTTTATAAGGATTTTTACGCTTTTCCAGAAAAGTCAATAAAGACGCATTTATCCAATCAGAACACTTTGTGTCATTCACATCATATACTAAATATGCATCGTATGGTTTATTTGTATCGTACTTCCGGCGGAAGCAACCAAGTCCCAGTTTTACATATAGCACTGCGAGAATATCTCTTCGGTAATAAATCGAGGCTGCAATAACAAGGACGAGGCAAATAATGATTACTATTAATACAGTGACAATTCCTTTTCTGTTTGAGTTTCCTTCAACATCCTGACATTCTAATTCTGATATATGTACAGAAAGTAAAGGTCTTTTACTATCGAAACATTCTATATCATATCGGTGTCTAACAATCTTTCCTGATGTTTTCAGCCATATACGAAAATCTCTATTTTTGCAATCGCACTGCCATGGGTTATCCTGTATCTTTACATATCTAAGGCTTCGCATGCTATCTAATTTGGAAAGGAATGACTGATTGACATGTTGTAATTGATTTCCATTTAGATTTAGAATTTGGAGAGAAAGACCATCAAGTAAGACCGGAGATATGGTTTTTATGTTGTTATCCGATAAGTAAAGTTTCTTCAAGTAAACCAAATTACTGAAAATTGCATTTGGGAGGTTGGATATTTTGTTTCGACTCAGATCTAATAATTCAAGGTTGCCAAAACTTGAGAAGAAGATATCTTGTATAATCCCGATTTGACTTTTGTTAAGATATAGGTCAGTAGTTAAAAACTCTGGACTGTAATGTTCCGGTAATCGTAGATTCGGAAGCCGGTTTCCATCCAGATAAATCACTTTGGAGTCACGTGACAAAATTTCTGGCATATTTCCAATTAACCCATCACAGTTTACGTAGTCAATTTGTAAGAAATTTTCATACGAGTAGCAAACACAAAGCGAATCGCAATTATTCTCCACTTTACAACGGAACTGGTTCTTGGAAACTTTTTTTACTGGAAGTTCTAAATTTTCTGGGTGAACTGTGCATGTGTCAACCTCGTAATCAAATGTCGACACTGTGCGATTTTTCACCTGTACGTAACTTTCTGACAACCAGCTCATATTGCAGCTACACTGCAGGGGATTATTTTGTAATTTGAATTCCGTTCCATAAGCGATGTCAAAGGGTTGTATAGTTTTTATCAAATTATTCTGGAGGTATACTGTTCGAAGATTCAAAAATCCAAGAAATGCTTCCTGGGAAATATGGCGGATATATCCATGTTCAAAATGCAACTCCCTTAACAAGAGATCTGATTGGTTGTGACTGTCATGTGACATTAAGCTGTGAATACTTTCTATTGTGTTGTAAGACAAATCAACATGTTTTAATGTTTTTGTGGATGGATATGAAAAGAAAAGGTCTATTTTATTGATGTAGTTCTTCTGTAGATTAAGTCTGGTTAGATTTTCGGTCCCGTAGAAAACGTCCCGCGTCAAATTTCCCGTTATTTCATTAAATGATAAATCTAAATCAATAAGTGACGTCATATTCACAAATGAAACGTTGTTTAGTGCATTCAATTGGTTAAAACTCAGATCCAATACGGTTAACGTACGCAAATCATTGTACACAATACCGGATAGATCGTCAATTACATTACTCTTCAAATTTAATTTCTTGACACTTTCGTTTTTGAAGCATGCTGGAAATTTGCTAAAAACGTTCTGTTCGAGATTAACGTCTGATAATGAATATGGCATATTGACATGATCAATGTCAATTATTCTGTTATGTGACAAATCAAGCGTCTCCAAGGCTTTCATATCTGAGAATGATGTTGTGTTGACATCCTCAATGCTGTTGTGATGCAGCAGCAATGTCGTCAGTGATTTTAAGCCTTTGAATGTGTCTGCGTATGTCGCATTTAGACCGTTGAACGACAAATCCAAAACTTGCAGATCTGACAAATGCTGGAATGATTTGTTTACTGCATTTCCAATGCTATTTGAGCTTAAATTAAGAAAAACAAGATGCTGAGTATTGTTAAAAATGTTCAATATATCAGCGGTATCGTTAAACTTATTACCTTGTAAATGCAAATGTTTTAAGTTAGTCAGGTTATAAAAGACTAACTCAGAAAACATATGCAGACTGTTAAACGATAGATCAATGTGTTCAACTGTTGTAGCGTTCTGTAGAAAATTATCGCTGATACTCATAAGGCCGTTTCCAGATGCATTGAAAAGCTTCAAATTCGACTTTTCAGAAAGTGTTCCTCTTATACGTTTGATCTTATTATTGGAAATGTCTAAAACTTCAGCTGTTTTGCATTTTGTCATTGCGTTCATATTGTAGTAAGACAGCTGATTGGATGACAGGTTAATGTATTTTACTTCATAAAGGAAGTCACAGAAAGCACGTGGTATTGCGGGCAATAAGTTTAAAGAAATGTCTAAATATTTCAATTTTGTTCCGTCATAGAATGCACTTTCTGAAATATACTGTATTTTATTATTACGTAGAATAAAAGATTGAACGTTGGGTGTATTTTTGAATAGTCGATTTGGAATAGTCACAATATTATTGTCGCTTAGGTCAACAAAAACAAGTTTCTCCAAATCTTTTGCACATTTCATAAAATCAAAAGTAAATTTTTTAGTACCTGCACTAATATTACGTAATTTCAGTATTTCTAACTGTGGAGTGTCACAAAAGAGCTCCTTAGGTAGAGATACAATTGGATTGCTGCTAAGATCAAGATATTGGAGCGAGTTCAAACCCATCAGTGAATTATTTTCTATGTTTCTTATAAGATTGCTGGATAAATCCAAGGCTTTCAAACTAGATAGCTTAGTGAACATCCCATCATTTAGAGTTGTCAGGTGACAATAGTGAAGGTTATCATTTTGTTTAGACTTCCCGGGATTTGCTGCGTCACTTCCATTCACACAAATACATGAATGTTGATTATTTGAATAGTATTTTTGTTTCATGCAGTGTATAGAAACGTATAAAATGTCATTAGAGTTGTACTTCCACATGCTTTTAATTTCTTTATATTTATGTTTCTTCATGCATGTGACTCTGTCGTGGTGTGGCGCATACAAACATTCAGCTGACCTTGTCTTATTAAATGAATAAACCAACTCTTTCCCATCGGCCACTGGTACCTGGAATGACACTGTTGTTGCTCCAGCAGGATTAGCATATGTTGCAATTAAAGTTGTTGTCAATATCACCGTCAGCATTGCCATCTAGAGTAAAAATGAAAATAATTATCATAATATGATTAAATTCTAAATGGCTAGTGCTATTCTTTATATACAAACATAAAGAACATATATATATATGAGTGCCCTGTGGTTCTTTACATATGTTGTGTGTTCTTTTTGTCGTGCAGCATATGACTGTAGTTGTAAGAACACTTCCCAAATTAATTTTATGTTTGTTGACGATCCCGTATCCTTGAGTAAAGACATTCAAGGATGTGGCATTGGTAGACATTTAGCAATGAATTCCGCTCAAAGCGGTGTTAGAGGCCATCTTGAACCTACCATGAGGTGTGAACAAAGCTAATTGATGAAGGCCTTAAGGTGATTTCAAGATGAAAATGCGTTGTTCCTTTGAACAAAGCTCATTGATGAAGGCCTCAAGGTGACTTTAAGATTAAAATGCGTTGTTCCTTTGAATAAAGCTCATTGATGAAGGCCTCAAGGTGATTTTAAGATCAAAATGCGTTGTTCCTTTGAATAAAGCTCATTGATGAAGGCCTCAAGGTGACTTTAAGATTAAAATGTGTTGTTCCTTTGAATAAAGCTCATTGATGAAGGCCTCAAGTTGACTTCAAGATGAAAATGCGTTGTTCCTTTGAACAAAGCTCATTGATGAAGGCCTCAAGGTGACTTTTAAGATTAAAATGCGTTGTTCCTTTGAACAAAGCTCATTGATGAAGGCCTCGAGGTAACTTTAAGATTAAAATATGTTGTTCCTTTGCTTTGTTCTACCATATATATTTGTAGTCCAGTACTTTGTTGCTGGTCCAAAGCCGATTTTATTTGGAAATTTGGAATCTTAACTTTAGAAAATTTATTTTACATAAGGACTATCTCTCAAACTTCAATCCTTTGCTGATATTGCATTTTCGCTGATATCTTATTGACTATATGTTCTCTGTAAGACTATTGAGTTATTTGTTTTCCAATTGGCGTTTTGACTTGTCTGTGCTGAAGAGACAAGTCAAAGAAAATTGAGAGAGCAACAAAATTTACAGAAATTTAAGTATTTTAAGTATAATTTTCTAAAGTTAATCACAAATTTATGAAATAATGCATCAACTGAAATTCTGCTGGTGCATCTAATGTTTTGCGAGAAAGCGATCGAATTACATTTGCAAAATAAAATTAAGAAAACACAAAAAGTAACAATAAACAAGGTTTGCAAATAGACTATTCGTCACTTCAGCAGCACAATGTTTGAATGAATAAATATAAAGAAACGGTAACCAATATTTTTTCAAAGAAATTTGATGACCCAGTCATTCTAGTGACGCTACTCATATTTTTGTGCTGATCTTTATATGTGAAATCTGGACGTGTAAAAAATTGCTTCTGATGAAGAACTACAAAAACGCTGCTCCATACTTGATGCTTGGTAAGGGTATATTGGGATATGGGATATTTACGACTTTTTCTAGTTGGATACGAGATATCTGAGAAGAAAATGACAGAGATATGGAATATTTTGACTATGGGATATTTCATTAATTATTATACCCCCCGCAAACAAAGTTTGGGGGTATATAGGAATCACCCTGTCTGTCTGTCTGTCTGTCTGTCCACACTTCTCGTAAGCGCAACTCCTCTTAAACCGCTTGAAGGATTTTGACGAAACTTTACACAAAGGAAGGACACTTTATGGAGATGTGCATGAAGGAATATAATTATTGTCTGAAACCAGGAAGGGGAGATAATTCGACTTTGACTTTTCGTTGATTCTCTATGTATGGATTACCTCGTAAGCGCAACTCCTCTTACACCACTTGAAGGATTTTGATGAAACTTTACACAAAAGAAGGATACTATATGGAGATGAGCATGAAGGAATATGATAACTGTACGAAAACATGAAGGGGAGATAATTCAACTTTGACTTTTCGTTGATTCCCTATGTAAGGGTTACCTCGTAAGCGTAACTCCTCTTAAATCACTTGAAAGATTTTGATAAACTTTACAAAAAGCAAGAACACTATATGTAGATGTGCATGAAGGAATATGATTATTGTTTGAAATCAGGAAGGGGAGATAATTTGACTTTGACTTTCATTGATTTCTCCTACAATTATCTTTTTTTCAAGAAAAATTTCTAAGCATAGATATTGTGAAGTCAAAGTGTTGGAGAGACACACTTTTTTCATTGTAATCCTCTTGAAAAGTTGTTTTCAAAGTGTTGTAATGAAATTTCTCTAATGCTTATGATTTTTGTGTAAAATGTCAAATAGGCTAAAAAAAGATGAATTTCATATTTGTCTGATTTAGACTGAGTATTTTCATTGGAATCCTTGTGAAAAGTTCTTTCTTGAAGTTTATATCATTGTGTCCATACTTATATTGTGTACACACTTGTACTGTGTCCACACCTGTATTGTGTCCACACCAACTTAAATTTGCACTTACCATATCGATCCAGGGTTCAATGAGCGGGGGTATATTTGGCTGCCATTCGGCGACAGCTCTTGTTGGGATAAGGAGTATTTTAGTCAAGACTTACTGGGATATGGGA
>MJUU01037100.1:4087-18188 GCA_002080025.1 Modiolus philippinarum | reverse complement strand
AAAAAGCATCATGTATTCCATTTAATTCAGTCCACAAGGTAACTCTCGGCGTCTCTAAACATTTTTGGACAGAACATGTTGTTGAAAATTTACGTGCGTTTTTTACACACGAACTAGATTTTTTCTGATTCTTTTCCTCTGAGAAAGGGGGTGCGTTTTATACACCAATGCGTTTAATACACACCAAAAAACGGTAGCTTGGAAACCAAAGAGCAACGCAAAATATACTGCCATATCACTGAAAGCTTGAAATGAGAACAATCCAAAGATAAAAATCCCATCAAAATCTAATGAAAAATAAAGATTTTACATATTTCTAAAAATTGCAATTTTTGCCCCTTGGACCCCTAATAGCTCGGAAACGGCAAGAGCTACGCCAAATCTGTTGCATCCTACTGAAAGCCTACAATGAGAGGAATCTAAAGAAAAAAATCCCATTGAAATTGGATGAAAAATTAAAATTTTAGGTAATCTGTATATTTGCCATTTTTGCCCCGTGGGGCCCTCATAGCTTGGAAAAGGAACAAGTTATCAAAAATCTAATGGTGCAGCACTATGTTAATTTTTCATAAGGAATACACTGCAAAAAACTGCATCAAAATCGGACTAAAAATTAAAAAAATTAAATTTTGAAATTGGCCCCTTTTGGGCCCCATTTATCTCCTGAACGGTATATGCCACATGAAATCCGTTGGCATACTACTGATTGGAAATTTCCTCAGGAAGACACTGAAAGAAACCCCATCAAAATCCAATAAATAATAAAGATTCTACAGTCAAATATGTTAAAACATCAAATTTATCCCTTTTTGGCCCCATTTTTAAAAACTGGTGAGGCCACAATGACCAAAACTTAGCCAAGCCTTCCTTTTGTGCCAAAAAACATTGTGTTAAGATTTCATAAGGATTGGTCACCTGAAACTTAAGTTATTGACCAAAAATTAAAGTGTCTACAGACAACGACAACGACAGCACCATACCATTATACGATCGCAAAAAATTTTGTGGTCGTATAAAAACTGAACTCGCAAGAAGGAAGTGGTGAAAATGTGCAAACTGAGAAGCACTGTTCTCCCCAGACTGATATGGTGCTGCGGGACCGCAGTGTCTTCCTTTGTAAAGGTTGATTCCCGCAGCGCTTAAATCAAGTGCAGCGTCATTATAATTACCGTATTCGACCCAATAAGCGCCCAGGGCGCTTAGAAAATTCAAAAACGGGGGCGCTTAATTGAATCGGCAAAACCGGAATTTATGCATGCCCGCTACCGTCATTATTATTGAGTTCTATAATGCGTCTTCAACCTCCGGTTGTTTAAATCGTGGTGAAACGAGAAAGTAACAGTAATTAATCACGCGAATTCGGCATAAATATATAGATATCGTTGCTCACGAGTCATGGGAGGTATGTAAACATTCTTTTTCTTAAAATTACGGCGATAATGTACTCGCTTAAAACTCAAACATCGGCAAAAAACGTAAGTAAATTTTGGCAGTTTGGGAGTTTTGAGGGGGCGCTTGTGAATTTTGACTTTGAAAAAGGTGAGAGGGCGCTTATTGGAGCAGGGGCGCTAATAAGGTCGAATACGGTATTTGATTACAATAATTTGTTTGTTGTATCAGCTAGATAAACATGTGTAAACAATGCCTGGTGCCTTTACTTAGTGTGGGAGTGACAAAAACAAGCTCATCTTTGTCAATAGAATTAATTTAGTATGGTAAACAACCTGTGTATGCACTGTCTAAAAATATCGATCGAAGTCAGTATTTCTAAAAATAGATTTTCTGATGGCCGATAAATAAACATTTGACCTTTGTTGCATTGATATCAAAAGAGACAAGCCTTACCTGGATAATTATTTATTATCAAATGTCTTTAGAATAATTATTTTGCAGCCAGACCACCAAATTTGTGTGTATTTGTGTTAAATAAATACTAATATGTTTATAATATTTTTATGTTTTAATTATGAAATGCGTTTTAGTTGTCTCCCCTTTAATTTTTGTCTTCAGCAAAACATATTTTTTTTGTCAGCAATACTGAGATCTTAAGCTATTTTCAGCAATTCTTTTATATAACAAAACTAATTTTTCAAATAAAAATAAGTATAAAGTAGTGTTGACAACATTATTTGCTTAAAATTTTACAAAATATTTTTTCTCTTACATACCGTGTCTACTGACCAAAAAATTGAAAATATATATTTTGGGAATATTATTACTTGTAAAAGCCAATAACTGTCAAGCACTTGGCAATGTTAATTGGAAGTGCATTCCTTCACACAAGTGGCCAATAAGCAATCAATATGAAAAGGTTTCTAAAGCCTTTATATTATAGGTATAACAAACTTCAGACCCAATCTTTAGTTTTATTTGACAGGTTTATCAGAAATATATTTTTATATTATAATGTGATTATTTATGATAACGTTTGCACATAAACCCATTCTTTATTACACTCGGCATTTAATAGTAAAGGCAATTAATATATGCATGGTCAAAATTCTTTCCGCGCGCTTAAATTTTGCACCTTCAAAAATTTCTGGGGAGAACTCTGAGAAGTAATAAATATCATATCAAGATCTTTATGCTTTTGTTTTTGCCATAAGCACATGATAAGAACTTCATATGCTTTTGCAGAATCTTTGTGATGTATCAGCCTGACATTAGACTTTGAAAATCAAATATTTTTACCCTGGACTACATTTAATGTTTACATCCTTAGATCCTATGTCATGTATGTAATATCATTTGTCTGAAAATCTGTCACTTGTAGTTTTGTGGTATTTTTGTTCATTCTTGTTTGTTTGTTACGTCTTTGTCATACTGTCTCACTTCGTGTTGCTGTGAATTGCCGTGATTTTGGATTGATGATTTTAGAATTTCCCCTTCCTCGTTCTTGCTTCGGTATTCGTTTGCCAATGTATTGTGATAAACAAATGAAGGGATATGAAGTAAATGTACATGGGACAAAATCCCTATAAATATACGGCAAGATTAAGCCAATGGAACAATTACTTTGTGGTTGTTCCTCATCTTGAAGTCACCATGTATCAGTTATGTCAGTAGGATTATCTATTTTCACATATTAACTTGTCCTATGACCATGATGACTGAATGGCTGCATGGCTTTTCCTTTGTAAAACGTCTTTAAATACACTGTTTTACTACCCTGACTCAAACTTGTTTTTTCATATATGTAATTCTTGAATATTTAATCAAATTAAATAAAATTCCACATAAAATTAGTCTCCATTTTATAACCTAAAATTTAACAATCTATAAGGAATACTTATCATGCTAATGGGGTCAAACTGAAGTTGTCCAAAGATAACAAGGCATTTTCTTACCACTGGGTCCTTGACAATTGCCATCAATGATATTATATTTGTTCCTCCACGTAAATTTTCTAATATCTTTATCTCTCTTTTTATTTTCTTCTTTTTAACTGGCTGAAATGCATAAAATAATACATATCTGAAGAAGAATAAAAATTACTAGAAAAACTGCTAGCAAAACTCATTAATATATACCCCCGCTCCCCCATTTGATTCCAGCAGTAAAAAAAAATCAACAATAACAACAAGAGGCTCTCAAGAGCCTGTATCGCTCACCTGGGCCACAGCTGGCATATGCAGTTAAAATAATCCCAATGTTTTAAGGGCATTATTTTCAAATTTGTAAATAGACATTGATGTAATTTTATCTTAAGTTTAACTATATTCCACACTGGCAGCTATTTTGGATTTGGTTGCAGTTCTACTATCACCTTTCTTGAAGGGGACCATTGAGTCTAATTTTGGTTCCAATTGACTAAATATTTTCAGAGGAGAACATCTTTAAATGCTTTACGATAGGCTTCTGATAGGTCTCAAGGTTAAACTATGTTCCCCACAGGGCCATCTTGAATGCGATGCAGACAGGCCAGGCAAATTTTTCAAACAGGAACAACTATGGCCCGTTGTGACCAAGTATGTTTTCATTATTGGCCAAAGTAATTTCAGGACAAGATCTTTTCATGTTTTCCCAAAGGGTCAAATGTTAAATCTGTTCCCCTCTGTCAGCCATCTTACATAAAGCAAATACTTCAAAAACAACTTTTTTGCAGGGGACCATCTAAGGACTATTGTAGCTAAGTTTGGTTTTAATTGGCAAAGTAGTTTCAGAGGAGAAGATCTTTGAAAGTATTTTCCCAATAGGGTCCAATGTTAAAAACTATGATCCCCGCTGGTGGCCACCTTGGATATCGCACGGATCTGAAAAACAACTTTTATGCAGGGGACCTTCTAAGGACTATTGTGGCAAAATTTGGTTTAAACTGGCCAAGTAGTTTCAGACGAGAAGATCTTTGAAAGTATTTTCCCATAGGGTCCAATGTTAAAACTATGATCCCCACTGGCGGCTGATAAAGCCCAGATCTGAAGAACAACTTTTTTGCAGGGGACCATCTAAGAACTATTGTGGCCAAGTTTGGTTTTAATTGGCCAAGTAGTTTCAGAGGAGAAGGTCTTTGAATGTATTTTCCCATAGGGTCAAATGTTAAAACTATGATCTCTGCTGGTGACCATCTTGGATATAGCGTGGATCTGAAAAACAACTTTTTTGCAGGGGACCATTTGGTTTCAATTGGCCCAGTAGTTTCAGAGAAGAAGATCTTTGAATGAAAAGTTTACGCCGGATGGACGACAGACGGACGACGGACTAAAAGTGATGGCAAAAGCTCACCCTGGCTATAACCAGGTGAGCTAAAAATCAAGTCAAATGAAATCTTTAAATAGCTGGTGCACAATGGCAATATGCACTGAGGATTCTGTGAAAGCTCCATTGAATTCCATCTAGTGGTCTAGTATTGATTGATTGATTGAATATTGTTTAACGTCTACTCAGCAATATTTCAGCTATATCAAGACGAGAACAAGTTTGTTGATAAATAATCACTTTGGGGTATGGAAATGGCCATGGGACGGGANTTAAATAGCTGGTGCACAATGGCAATATGCACTGAGGATTCTGTGAAAGCTCCATTGAATTCCATCTAGTGGTCTAGTAAGACAAAGTATGTACCCTATGGCGGACGGATTAACGAAAGGACGACAGACACCATGATCACTATATACTACCCGCTAAAGCAGAGGTAAAAAAATATAAATTGTTTCGAGCGTTTCTTGTTGATGAGGAAGTTAAAATAATATTCTTTCCTGGGAACTGAGCAGATATATGATTCTATATAACTTAATGGCAGATCTAAATAACATTTCATACATTAATTAATAGCATGTTGCGTCCCATCAGAGGCATATTAAAATAAAATGTGCATCCTGACATTTGTTTTTGCGTACCAGACAAGTGTATAACATGTCCTGTAAATCCCTGTTTATGATTACCTTGCCACTCCTTAGTAATAATTGTTAATTTTTGTTTGCTTGTTTGTATAGGTTTAGCACCTCTTAAGGAATATCATGCAGTCAGTTTTAGTGGTGGAAGAAGCCGGAGTACCTCAACAAAACCATAGACCTAGGGCAGGTAAGTGACTTACCTTTTATGTATGGTTGGGAGTGGAGTGCATCTGTTCTGTGGTTTACAAAGCGAAGCACAAAATCAAAGGCAAAGGTGATAGGATACAGTTATTGCATAGAGATAAACATGAAATGCTGACTCTGCTGTTGTTGACTACATGTATTTCATACAATAACAGGACTGATTAATTAGGCAGCCATGTCAAAACTGGTGGTCTGCAAGATATTTTGCATTGGAACATGTAAGTGGTCCCTAATCAAACAACGACATTTACCTTCAGTATTTTTATAACACATTTTTCGTTATTGGTGATATTCACAGCCTCAAAAACTTCACTGTACTTTCCTCGTCCAAGTTTTCTTACTATCTGGTAATCATCTTGTTGGCTGCAACAGATAAAAGTCAGTTAATTTGATTGTCCATCTCAGTTTATATGTTGTCTTTTACTAAGTTAGCTTAACATGAATGGATTCTCTTAGTCCCATTACAGAGTAATTAAACCGAGTTTCGCAGCTCCATACTGATCTGATCACCCCTCAAAATATCTGCCCTACATGTAATTCTATATAATACATAAATTTTTTCTGCTTAGATATGTATATAAATTATCTAAAATATGTCATTTATTACTTATGCCAATGCAACTGAACAATTTATTCCTAAAATTATTTCTGAATTAATGTCAGAAACTACATGTAAAGCTCTTTTTATCAATCAAAATTGTATTACCAGACAACTGATCTGATGATGATTACTAATCATTTATCATTCCGAGAGAAAATAAAGGGCTACGCCAAGCGCAGCATGACACGACCGCAGCATGTCGTCCACTGAAATTTGAATAAAGGGCTACGCCGAGCACAGCATGATACGACCGCAGCATGTCGAACACTGAAATTTAAACAAGTGTAATTCAAAATGAACGAGGACACAGTAAAGAGCTTGATACAGTAATTAAATGAACACAATAAAGAAGTTAACCCAGTAATTTGCTGCACACAAACTAAGGAAAATAAAAATTAGCTCTTATAATTCCCTAGATATATCAGAAATGGTAAGAGGTATGTCAACAATATACAGAAAGCTTATATCAAGAGGAATCCAAAGAAGATAAAGGGCTACGCCGAGCCCAGCATGATATGACCGCAGCATGTCGACCACTGAAATTTCAACAAAAGTAGATTAAAGTGAATGTGGACACAGTAAAGAGCTTGACACAATAATTAGATGGACACAAAAAGAAGCTTGACACAGTTATTAGCTAGGAACAAAATAGGGAAAAATTCAACCCTTTTGATCACTTACTGATGAAAAAAAGGTAAGAGCTATGCAAAATGTGCTATCAACTAAAAATTTACATCCACAGAAATGCAAAGAAAAAAATTCCATTGAAATCTGATGAAAAATAAAGTTATGACATATTTAGAAAAATTGCAATTTTGGCCCTTTTGACCCCTTGTAGCTCGGAAACGGTAAGAGCCACGCCAAGTCTTTTGACATACTGCTGAAAGTTTAGATCAAGAGGAATCCAAAGAAAAAAATCCCATTGAAATCCAATGAAAAATAAAGATTTGACATATTTAGAAAAATTGCATTTTTGGCCCCTTTGATCCCTTGTAGCTCGGAAACAAAATCTGTTGGCATCATACTGAAAGCTTAGATCAAGAGGAATCCAAAGAAAAAAATCCCATCAAAATCCGATGAAAAATAAAAATTCTACATAATCTGCAAATTGCAATTTTGGCCCCAGTCGGCCCCTCATAGCTGGGAAAGGAAATGAGTTATCAAAAATCTAATAGCTGAGCGCAATATTAATTTTTCACAAGGAATCCATTACAAAAACTTGCATCAAAATTGGACTTAAAATAAAAAAAATATTTTTTTTGAGATTTGCCCCTGTTGGGCCCATTTATCTTGTCAGCGGTACATGCTATCTTAAATCCGTTGGCATACCTCAGATCGGAAATTTCCTCAGGAGCACAATGAAAGAAACCCCATCAAAATCCGATTAATAATAAAGATTCTACAGACAAACATGTGAAAACACCCAATTTAACCCTTTTTGCCCCTTTTTTAAAAACTGGTGAGGCCACAATGACCAAAATCTAAGCCAAGCCTTCCTTTTGTACCAAAGAACATTATGTTAAAATTTCATAAGGATTGATCAACTGGAACTAAAGTTATTGACCAAAAACTAAAGTGTCTACAGACGACGATGACAACGACGACGACAGCGACGACAACGACAGCACCATACCAATATACGACCGCAAAAATTTTTGCAGCCGAATAAAAAGTGTAATTTAAGAAGAAAGCTCTCATCATAAGGAAGTTACATACTCAATATGAACACCCTAAAACTAAAAGCCTACCTTCTAGAGGCAAGGTTAAAGTTTTTAAAAAATTGCCCTCAGGGCAAGGTCAAGGTCAAAATGTCTACAAATATGGTACCATTAGAATGCATTCATCATAAGGAAGTTACATACCAAATATAAACACCCTACCACTAAAAGCCTACCTCCTATAGGCAAGGTTAAAGTTTTTTGAAAATTGCCCTCAAGGCAAGGTCAAAATGTCTACAAGTACATGTGTATGGTACCAGAAGAAAGCTCTCATCATAAGGAAGTTACATACGAAATATTAACACCCTACCACTAAAAGCCTACCTTCTAGAGGCAAGGTTAAAGTTTTTTGAAAATTGCCCTCAAAGCAAGGTCAAGGTCAAAATGTCCACAAGTATGATACCAGAAGAAAGCTCTCATCATAAGGAAATTACATATCAAATATGAACACCCTACCACTAAAAGCCTACCTTCTAGAGGCAAGGTTAAAGTTTTTTTTAAAAATTGCCCTAAGGGCAAGGTCAAGGTCAAAAAGTCTACAAGTACAGTACCAGAAGAAAGCATCCTAACTATTCAGGTCTCAATTCCACAAGCCAGGTTAAAGTTTTGCTGACGCCGACGCCGACACTGGGGGTATGACAATAGCTCTCCGGACATTGGTCCCGGCGAGCTAAAAATTGCCCTTAGGACTGTGAATAGGACAAGGTCAAGGCCAAAATATCTAAAGATATAGTACCACTAGAAACCTCTCATCATAAGGAAGTTACATACAAAATATGAACACCCTACCACTAAAAGCCTACCTTGTAGAGGCAAGGTTAAAGTTTTTTAAACATTGCCCACAGGGCAAGGTCAAGGTCAAAATGTCAACAAATATGGTACCACTAGAAACCTCTCATCATAAGGAAATTACATACCAAATATGAACACCCTACCACTAAAAGCCTACCTTCTAGAGGCAAGGTTAAAGTTTTTTAAACATCGCCCTCAGGGCAAGGTCAAGGTCAAAATGTCTACAAATATGGCACCACTAAAAAGCTCTCATCATCAGGAAGTTACATACCAAATATGAACACCCTACCACTAAAAGTCTACCTTCTAGAGGCAAAGTTAAAGTTTCTTTAAAATTGCCCCAGGAGCAAGGTCAAGGTCAAAATGTCTACAAGTATGGTACTAAAAGAAAGCTCTCATCACAAGGAAGTTACGTACCAAATACCAACATCCTAGAACCTAAGGTCTCCATTCCACAGCAAGGTTAAAATTTTTGCTGGAGACGCCGACGACGCAGACACCGGGGGTATGACAAAAGCTCTCTGGACATTCGTCCCGGCGAGCTAAAAATGAATTTTTGAAATTCGCCCCTTTTGGGCCCCATTTATCTCGTGAACAGTACATGACACGTGAAATCCGTTGGCATATTCCAGATTGGAAATTTTCTAAGGAGTTTTCTGAAAGAAACCCCATTAAAATCCGATAAATAATAAAGATTCTACAGTCAAATATGTGAAAACAACCAATTTTACCCCTTTTGGCCCCTTTTTCTAAAACGGGCGGGGCCCAGAACATAAAATTATAGCCTGGGCTAAAGCATGTGCCAAGAAACATCATACTAAAATTTGAAAATGATCTATTCAATGGAACCAAAGTTGTGCTGTCCAAACACAAAAATACCCAATTTTACCCCTTTTTGGCCCCTTTTTCTGAAACGGGTGGGCCCACAAACCCGAAATTAAAACCAAGGATTGCCCTTATGCCAAGAAACCACATACTAAATTTGAGGATGATCCGTTCACTAGAAACAATGTTATGCTGACCACAGACGCTGAAGACTGCGCTTTACCATAATACGACCGCAAATTTTTGGGGTCGTATAAAAAGAATAATAAGAAACGGAGTAAAAACAACAAGTCTCCACAAACTGCATTTGAGAGACTTAATTACTACAAAGGGGGAGCAAAATTGAATTCTCCCTTATGGGATACAGTAATTAGGTCAATCTTTCCAGGATTCACACTAACAATTAATAAGTCTTGTCTTAAAGCAATATAAGCTGTATTTTTTTTTCTTTTTTTTTTTTGGTTCCAGAAACAGTCTGCGCCTTTAGCCACAAGCCCTATGCATGAGACTAGTAAAATCAGGTTTGGTCTAGTAAAAACATGAGGTTGCACGCGTTGTCATGTTAGGTATGCTCCCACTCATATTATTTTACACATTAAAATGCATTAAGAAGGGAAAAATGGCCAAGTCCTGTCAAACAGGAAGTTGATATCATAAGGTGACCAAAATGGCACATGACCCATTCCCCTATATCATGTATATATAAAGTAAAATACAAAATTTGAAATAAATCGGCCAAGCAGTAGCTGAGAAAAGTCTGATTCCAATATACCACCCACTCAAGAGTGGGGGTATAAAATGTGATTCTCCCATAGGGTCCAATGTTAAATGCTGGTGTCCATGTTTTTTATCGAATCAGAATGAAATGAGCAATCTTTGTAATGGACCTTTAGTACATCATCCCTGTAAAGTTTGACTGAATTTGCTTCAGCGGTTTCAGAGGAGAAGATGAAAATGTGATTTCCCATAGGGTCGAATGTTAAACTACAGTACACACAGAGTGTTTCAGTTACAAAACACCCTGGTCTGACAGGAATGAAAACACTGACAATTGCTGGTGAAATGTTGGTGTTTACATTGACATTTATGACTTGCCAATATATTTCTATGTAATTAGCAACAGGAAGTTTGCTGGTGTTTTCACAGACATTTACTGGTGTTTACACTGTGAAATATATGTCAGACCTGAGTGCTTGGTAACTGAAACACTCTGCGTGTACTGTACACACAGAGACATTCAGTTAAAAATCACTCTGGTCCGACAATTTTCACCCTTGTCACACATGAATTCACAGTCATTGTTAGAGTGTTCGGTGAAATTTCAACCAAAAAATCGTCAGCAATTTGCTTTAATGTTGAGTCAATTAATAAATGCTGGTGAAAGTAGGACTTCCACCAGAATTGTCGGAGTTTTAGTGTCATATTTGTCTCTTTAAACTTTCAAGTTTTAGGCTAATATCAACATGATCAAGAGGAAAATAAACTCATTGTGATGCTGAAAATAACGACTGGTTTTCACATTGCACACCCTTCGAAAATCATATTTTCACATGCGTTAATAACTGCCACGAGTAAAAAAGACAAATGAATAGCTTTGAGGAAACATATACCTATGTAAAGATATCTCCTTAATTTCCATTTGACCGAGAATAGTGGGTTAAACATGTCTTAAGCCTCCGTAGATTCTAATTTGCTGACATGCTCTAATGTTCGGAAGCATGGAATTTCTATTTTATGACCAAACAAAATACATGTACAGTTTTAGTGAATCCCCTGAAAAATAGGCACTGATGTATTACTGGTGACAAACATAGAAACCAAAAGATCTAGTGCCAAGAAAATTCACTGATTGTCAAATTATTATAGGAATAAAAGTAATTTTGGAGGAGTTTATCCATGTGTAAACATCATTTTAATGATAATTTTACCGTCTGTTAAACACGGCCGACTCACTCACAAACTAAATAAAGTCCAAAGAACTTTATGTAAAGTTTGTGAGTGTAAGGCCGCATTTACAAATGATCAAATCCATAAACTCCTCCAAAATTACTTTTATTTCCTACATGTCTTGTAATTCTAATCCTTTGAAATTAAAAAAATGCTTTCACTGAATTTGATGTCACCGTATACTGCACTATATTCCTCGGAGCGTATTAATGGGAAAGAAGCATTTATCGATAAATTAACTTTGTTGTTGTTCGTGACGTTGACCAATGAAATTGGACTCTGTAATAGCAATTGGAATTATTATCTCAACAAAAATGAATTTTTATAATATTGGAAAGCTCTCTCAGGTTAACATAAAAAAATTTACCAACATGGGTCAAAGACTCAAATGGCCGGGTTGCGTTTTGGTGTTTTTAGCTATAAAGTGTTGTTTAGCTCTGTGTATAGAATATGTTGAAAATATTGATAAAAAATTACTAAGTTAAAAGGCCAGGAAAAATAGGAAAAATATTGGAAATAATTCTATAAAGTCAGGTGCACATTTTCAAAATATATAGAAACAATCTGTGAAGTTTCAAAGGTCAGAGATGAAAACTGTAGGAGGAGTTGATTTCACAAAATAGGTACCCTTTGTTGAAAATGTGGATAAACTAGAGGCTCATACACTGAGCCTGTATCGCTCACCTGACAAAATGCTGAACAGCAGGATTTTTCGATGTTCTGTATGGTGGCCATGTTTTTTATGTGAATTTCCCATAGGGCCAAAATAAACTTTGTTCTGTGCTGGCAGCCATGTTTTTCATTGGATCAGAACAAAATGAGCAATCTTTGTTAAACACCTTCAGTTCATCATTCCTGTAAAGTTTGGTTGAATTTGCTTCAGCGGTTTCAGAGGAGAAGAAGAAAATGTAAATTTTCCTATAGGGTCCAATGTTAAACCTTAGTTCCGTGCTGGGAGCCATGTTTTTTATTGGATAGGAACGAAATGAGCAATCCTTGTAAAGGACCTTACATACATCATTCCTGTAAAGTTTGGCCAATGCTGGCCGCCATGTTTTTTATCAGATCAGAACGAAATGAGCAATCTTTGTTCAGGACCTTTAGTATATCATTCCTGTAAAGTTCGGTTGAATTTCCTTCAGCGGTTTCAGAGGAGAAGAAGAAAATGTGAATTTTTCCATAGAGTCCAATGTTAAACCTAAGTGCTGTGCTGGAACGAAATGAGCAATCATTGTTACGGACCTTGAGTACATCATTCCTGTAAAGTTGAGATGAATTTGCTTCAGTGGTTTCAGAGCAGACGATGAAAATTGAACCCTGAATCAATGGCAAGTGTAAATTTAAGTGTGCATGGACACAAAACAGTTGTTAACACACTACAAATGTGGACACAATACAAGTATGGACACATTGATATACCTCTCCTTTTTTTCCAGAAAATATTGAAAGACTAGTTATCTCCCCTTCAAAATTTCAGACAAAAACTATAAAACCTCATTCAAATCTTCAGGTGGTATACTATAATGTGTTACATTTCATCAATATCCAAGTATCTGTTTAAGAGAACATGTGCTGAAAGGTTAACCACCCTTTTTTCCCGAAAATATTCCAAGACGAATTATCTCCCCTTCAAAATTTTGGGCAGCAACCATATAACTTCATGCACATCTTCAGATGGTGTACTACAACTGTGTTACATTTCATCAAAATCCAAGCAGCCATTTAGGAGAACATGCACTGACAAGGTACATGGACAGACTGACAGACGGACAGTGATTCCTATAAACCCCCCAAACTTTGTTTTCTGGGGGTATAAAAATGTCAGTTTTGTCCGTCGGACTGACACATTTCCTAAAGACTGGCCATAAAATCATGTGCAATTTTTTTTTAAAGTTGATGGGCAAGTGTGTATTGTTTACCTTGCTCAGTCAAATAATAAAATGCTACCCATATTATTCTTACAAGGGTGTCTTAATTTTTTTATACACAGAGGGCTTTAATTGTTTGAAATCTAATTATGGATTTGAAAATAACTCCATGTGTACATTGCACTGGTCACGACTTTAGCCGATTTAACCTCGTTTTTTATTATGCAAGCTTTCATTATAGGCTGGCTCCTTTGAAATCAGAACCCAATTGGGCATATGGTACACCTTTAAGGTTCATCATAACAAATCGTGCTCCAAGTCCCCATTTACGGTACATGTAGTAGATTTCACATGAGTACAGAAAAAACTATAAAACATTATAAGAATTTAAGGCTGGCACTGCAGAGATATGTAATTTTGTTATTCAGTTTTACAAAAATTATTTCAATAAAATCTTTTGTTTTTGCTCTGCATTTTTTTCTGGTGTTTGCAAAACCCAAAAAATAAACAAAAGACAGGTAAACAGTTCGAGACCACCCCCATGTCATACAGGTAACTTGAGCATTTAAATCACCAATGACAAAGGAAACAATTACAATACTCACAGGAATATTTCAAACAAATCTTGCAAGATTGTTTTATTTTGGATGCCATTAGAAATGGAAATCAAAGTCCCACAGGGACTGGTGGATTAGTGTCTATGATGGCAATGATCAGTATCTAATCTATTGATATTTTATGTACACTGTCCGTGTATGATATGAATAATTGCCTGTCTATGTCGTGCATAGTTACTCATTTTTTACTATGGGT
>MJUU01037092.1:5462-19742 GCA_002080025.1 Modiolus philippinarum | reverse complement strand
CTTCGGTATTTAGTTATTTCCTGTTTAGATCCTTTTGGTATTTTTTTTTATCTTTCAGCTTCTACATATTTCAGTTTATCGATTTCCAAATGTTTTGATTTGATCTGCACTGAAGAGACATAAGTTGTCGAAATGCGCATATGAAGAAACTAAAATCACAATAACTTCAGGATTTTGTTATTTTTATTATTATTAAATCTTGGTCATAATACCACATTAGTAGTATATAGGTGGTTCTAAATTATCATTTGTCGAGGTGGTGCGAGGTGGTGCCTGGTGGTGCCGGAAGTGACCGGATGTAGAAGTGATTGGGTTGCGCATGCGCAACCGGAAGTAGGTATGTATCTACTGTAAGTAGCCATGTTGACCGGAAATGACATGTTGGAACAACACGTGATCCCGTAGGGGTGTTGTGTGACCTTACTACAGTGTACATGCGCGACCGGAAGTTGGTATGGCCCCATGTGCTAACCGGAGGTGGTCTTATTTGAAGTCCTATACGGGCATGTTGATAGGAAATGACGTGTTGAAGAGTGCAAGACCCCACAGGGGTGTTGTATGACCTCACTACAATGTACATGCGCGACCGGAAGTGGGCGTAGCCCCAGGTATAGACCGGAAGTGGTCCTATTTGAGACCCTAGTCGGCCATTTTGATATGAAATGACGTGTTGAAACAACACGTGACTCCGCAGGGGTGTTGTGTGACCTTACTACAGTGTACATGCGCGACCGGAAGTTGGCGTAGCCCCAGCTATAGACCGGAAGTCAGGTATGTTCCGAAGTCGGAACGACTCGGGCGTGGTCTTTCGGATGTTTTAATTGTGTTTTACCTCTTTTCATAATATTATACCTCTTTTTCAATGGTATTCTTGGTATTTTCTTCCCTTTTCATCCAATGTTTAGTTATTTCTCCCTTGTCTCACCCTTTTTATTGTTGTATACCTTTTCAACCCTTTTTCAATGTTGTTCTCTGTAATTTCATCCTTTTTCATCCAATTTCTAGGCTAATATCCAGGCGTTGTCTGTCAGCAATTGTCATTATATTTCTGTAGGTGTCTTCTATCACGTCCGCGTTCGTCATGGGACATAACTCTTGCTTGTAATTGTCCCGCGTTTTTTTTATTTGTGGTTGTCTTCTATCACGGCCGCGTTCGTCAAAGGGACATAACTCTTGCTACTTATTTCCCGCGCTTTTTTATCTGTTGTAATAGCATTTCAACTTTTTCTCAATATTGTTCTTTGTAATTTCTCCCTTCTCATCCAATGTTTAGACTAAAGTCCTCTTGTGTAACCTTTTGTATGTGTTATTTTATTATTTTCCACTTTATTTCATAATTATCATCCTTTTCATCCAATCCTTAGAGGTATTTCCCTTTTCCCCGCCAAATTCCTAGAGTGTCGTCTACTATTGCCATTTTGTTTCCTATTATATTCCATAATTTCATTCAATTCTTAAAGTGATTTCCTCTTCCCTACCAAATTTCTATAATAATGTCGTCTGCTATTGGTTTTTTATTATTGTTTCCTATTTTATTTCATAATTATTTTCCCTTTTCATTCAATTCTTAGAGTTATTTCCCCTAACCTGCCTAATACCTATACTGTCGCCTGATATTTTTAGATTTTCGCCATTTGTCATCCAATTCTTAGAGGTATTTCCCCTTTATCGCCATAATTCTATAGTGTCGTCTAATATTTTTATCTTTCCCGCCAGTTTTCATCTAATTCGTAAAATTTTCCCCTTTTTCCACATTATTTCATAACCAACTTCCTTTATTTAACAACTAACCCTCTAACCTAAGTTGCTATGACAACTCTATTCATTTATTTTTATATTTGAATGTTATTCTGTTATTTATTTCTAACTATTACAGTTATTTTTCTTTTTTTTCTATTTCTGAATGTCATACTATTTTTTTTCATTCAAAATATCGATTACCTTACCCTAACTTTACTTAGTTTCCCCCTTACCCTGACTTCAAACCCTTAATGATAACCTTAGACCATATCACTTACATTACACCATAACTCTTACCTTAACCTTACAGAAACCTAACCCTATTACAAGTATCTTAACCCTAACCTTTAAGTTATTCACACTGACACCAACACTTAGCCCTTAACATAGACATAAGCACTATCATAATAATCTAGCCGTAACCTAATACTAACACAACGTCGAATCCTAAACTATTCTTAAGCTCTGTAACAACCTCGAACTTAACCCTTTTACTAACTTTTTAACCCTAACCCATTTACTAACTCTTAACCCTAATCTTTAAGCTAATCACCCATTTACTAACAGTGAGCCCTTAACTTAACCATAACCTAATAATTACACAACCTCTAATCCTAAACTTGACCCTAACCTCATTTCAACCGTAAGTGTAACATGTCTTACTAACCTTTTCTTACTCTAATCCAGAACCTAATACTTACTTAAATCGAACCCCTAGTCCTAGCCAAACCAAGTTCTACCAATATACACTCTAATTCTAAACCCTAACCTAATAATAACACAATATATTCCTAAATTGTAAACCAATGTTAAGCCTAGCCTTACCCTAACCCTATGTCAAGCTTAACATAACCTTAACACAACCTATTTCTAAGTAGTAAACCAATTTTAAACCTACTCTTTTAATCTTAACATAACCCTAACACTAACTCTTACTTATTCTTACTAACCCTTGCTTACTCTAATTCTCAACATAACACTAACGTAACTTTAACCCTAAGTCCTAACCGTTACCTTATACTAGCACTAAACCAACATTAACCCTAACCTAACCCTTACCACAATTTAATCTTAAGCTTTCCCTATCACTAACATTTAACCTTACCTTAATCACCTTTACCTGGAATTTGAGCTCTAAGCCCTTATCCTAACCCAACAATAATTCCGAACCATCCTTTTTTACTAACCCTAATCATAATACATAACGATATCTAACATTACTAACCAATACTTAGGGTTAAATTATGGTAAGGTGAAGGTAAGAGTTAGATAATAGATAGGATTATGGCTATATCATGGTTAGGGTTACAGCTAAATTATGGCAAGGGTTAGGGTTAGATTGTGTAAGGGTTATTGTTTTATTATAGGTAGGGATGGGGTTAAATTATGGTAAGGTTAGGGTAAGAGTTAGATAATAGATAGGATTATGGCTATATCATGGTTAGGGTTAGAGTTGGGTTTAGATTATGGCAAGGGTTAGGGTTAGATTGTGTAAGGGTTATTGTTTAATTATAGGTAGGGATAGATTTAAATTATGGTAAGGTTTTGGTTACAGTTAAATGATAGATAGGGTTAAGGTTATGCTTAATTATACATAGGGTTAGGGTTAGATTGGGTAAGGGTTATAGTTAGATTTCAGATACTAGTAGGTTAGGGTTAGAATATAGATAGTATTAGGGTTAGAGTTAGCTAATAGATATGATTTGGGTTATATTATGGTAAGGGTTAGGGTGAAATTATAGATAAGATTAGAGTTCTGTTATGGTTAGTGTTAGAATTAGGTTTAGATTACAGTAAGGGTTAGGGTTAGATTGGGTAAGGGTTATATTTAAATTATTGATAGAGATAGTGTTAAATTATGAATAGTGTTAAGTTAGAGTCACCCATGCTATAAGAAGTCAGATAAAATTTCAAAATAGTTATATGGGGGTCTCATTCAGTTCGTCATGGACAGTCTGGAAGTGTACAAGCGGATCGTGCTTGCCATGTATGAAGATGGGGTCATCAATCCTGGACGATTATATGTATTATATGTGTTCACTCAAACCTATTGTGCTGAATACAAAGATCAAGCAACAGAGATATGGGCAGCTCATCATCAATTGATAGGAGAATTAGGAAAAGTGGATTGAAAGTGTACAGAATCAAATTGCAGCGATTTCAACAGATCAGAAATCGCCATTTACAAAAGATTGACCGATCAGAACGCAGAAAAATTAACCAATCCGAAGCCGTTTTACAAATATTAACTGACGAATTACAGCTATGGAGACAATAGATCTAGAATATAAAAGGTGTACAAGAACAGACTGAAGTCAATGAAGACAGAATGGGTGTAAATATTTTTGACCGAGATTTATTGACAGCAGAAAATGTAGATGTTATTGTTCCTCAAGTGAATTGTCTTTGCATCAAGGCGCATGGATTATCACGACAGATAGCTGAAAATTTTCCATTGGGTGATATATTTTCTACAGGTAGAGGAGGATGGACAATCAAAGAAGACAGGGGAATTCCAGGAACGATAAAAGTATTGAGGTTACCTACGCCCCTGCACCTAGATGTTGTATGCTTTTTAAGTCAATGTGAATATGGAACTGTGGACAAAGCTTGTCGGTATATCCTACCGTATGAAGATACCAACGAAAATGGACATCGTTGGTTTCGAAGTTGTTTGCAGTACTAAAATTATTGAAGTATGTTCAGTATCAACCGCTTTCAAGTTTGTAATTTTTAGATCAAATGTTTGAAGATGGAAAGCAGAGACTTGGAAAGATTATAGCTGTGTTTGAAGACAAAGAACCAGAACTGAAACGGATGAAGGTAGGCACAGAGCCCAATTAAGTGGATATGAAGACAGACATTTAAGTGACGAAAGAACCAGCACTGAAGACAGAAAACTTAAATTGCCATAAATGTAAAGACAGAAAATTAGAATGTTACTGTAATTTTGTTTAAATGAAATTAAAAATGAAAACATATTGTTAGGGTTTGTTATTATTATGCCCTGAAAGAATAAAATGATAGACCACCGACCACCACAGACATATCTCACCACCACCATAACCACCACCACCACAGACTATTATCCCATCACCGCCACCAACACCATAGACTATTATTCCACCACCACCACCACCACCACCAACACCACCACCACCAAAGACTATTATCCCACCACCACCACCACCACCACCACCACCACCACCACCACAGACTATTATCCCACCAACACCACCACCACCACCATCTAGATATCCTCACCACCACCACCACCCAGATACCTTTAAATCACCACCACCACCACCATCAGCAGCAGCAGCAGCAGCAGACATATCCCAGTATGGACGAGAAGCAGAAGCAGCAGCAATATAATGATAATTTTAGAAAAAGGTTTGAAAGCTAAAGGTTAGGTAATCATTATAAATTATAACGTTAGCATCGTATAGATCATTTGGATCATTTTATCACTGGATTTAGTATACATCATTAAGGTAAGGGTTATTATTTGGGTGAAGGTTTACATATATCATTTTAGTTTAGAATTGCACAGTCACACATACATCAGATCAGTAAATATATCAGTTTGGCTAGGGTTGGGTTATATACATGAAAGAGGTATTGTTGAAGATTACATTAAAGTTGGGGTTCGTTAAGGTCATAGCTTAGGATTATGGTTAGAGTACCTAAGTGTAGGACTTAGGGTTGAGGCTATGGTTAATGTGAGGGTTAGGAATACATACATTTTTTTGTGTAAGATGAAATACACTATTTGGATTATGGTTATGATAATTCATATCAATTAGGTTATGTTTGGAATTATATTATCAGTATAATTTAGGGTAGTAAGGGTAGGGTTGAAGTTGTAGCGTTAGTATATTGGTATTATTAAAGTTGGGTTTATGCATGGTTGGTTGAGGAGTTGGTTGAATTAATGTAAAAGTTAGGGAAAGGTGAGAAGGCTTGGCTTAAGGTTAGAGTTGGGTTTGGATTAGCTGAGATTGATTCGTTATAAAATTAAGGGCTTTGGTTACACAATCAGTTAAATGGCTAAGTATGACTTAGATCACTTGGATTAGAATCACATATATCTTTAGGCTTAATGATTGGATTATATTCATCATTTGGGTTAAGGTTAGGCAGGGGTAACATTCTTTATAAGGGTTTTAGGTTTAGGATCGTTTGTGTTAGAATTATACATCATAACGTTATGTTTAAAATATCATGCATCATTACGGTATGATTTAAGATACAGGGTTATGTCTATGAATTGGGTTAGTTAGATAAAGGTAGGGGTCGGAATAAGGGCTAGGATCAAGGTTAAGTAAGGGGCAAAATTGGTTTAGGGCTTAGATATATATAAGTTTTGGAGATTGTGCTAGTATTAGGGTTAAAGTTTAATTAGTGTTAAGTTAAGATTTAGAGTAAGTAAGGGTTAGAGAGGGTAGAGTTAATGTTGAAATGAGGTTAGGGTTAAGGTTATGATTATAGCTTAGGAATAGTTCAAGGGTTAGAGGTGAAGTTGTGTTAGTATTAAATTATTGTTAATACTTAGGTAAGGGTTTAGGGATAGATTAAGTATTGGTTAGTAATGTTAGATATCGTTATGTATTATGATTAGGGTTAGTAAAAAAGGATGGTTCGGAATTATTGTTGGGTTAGGATAAGGGCTTAGAGCTCAAATTCCAGGTAAAGGTGATTAAGGTAAGGTTAAATGTTAGTGATAGGGAAAGCTTAAGATTAAATTGTGGTAAGGGTTAGGTTAGGGTTAAGGTTGGTTTAGTGCTAGTATAAGGTAACGGTTAGGACTTAGGGTTAAAGTTACGTTAGTGTTATGTTGAGAATTAGAGTAAGCAAGGGTTAGTAAGAATAAGTAAGAGTTAGTGTTAGGGTTATGTTAAGATTAAAAGAATAGGCTTAAAATTGGTTTACTACTTAGAAATAGGTTGTGTTAAGGTTATGTTAAGCTTGACATAGGGTTAGGGTAAGGCTAGGCTTAACATTGGTTTACAATTTAGGAATATATTGTGTTATTATTAGATTAGGGTTTAGAATTAGAGTGTATATTGGTAGAACTTGGTTTGGCTAGGACTAGGGGTTCGATTTAAGTAAGTATTAGGTTCTGGATTAGAGTAAGAAAAGGTTAGTAAGACTTATGTTACACTTACGGTTGAAATGAGGTTAGGGTCAAGTTTAGGATTAGAGGTTGTGTAATTATAAGGTTATGGTTAAGTTAAGGGCTCACTGTTAGTAAATGGGTGATTAGCTTAAAGATTGGTGGCCAAGTTTGGTTCTAATTGGCCCAGTAGTTTCAGAGTTAGTAAAAGGGTTAAGGTTAAAAAGTTAGTAAAAGGGTTAAGTTCGAGGTTGTTACAGAGCTTAAAAATAGTTTAGGATTCGACGTTGTGTTAGTATTAGGTTACGGCTAGATTATTATGATAGTGCTTATGTCTAGGTTAAGGGCTAAGTGTTGGTGTCAGTGTGAATAACTTAAAGGTTAGGGTTAAGTTACTTGTAATAGGGTTAGGTTTCTGTAAGGTTAAGGTAAGAGTTATGGTGTAATGTAAGTGATAGGGTCTAAGGTTATCATTAAGGGTTTGAAGTCAGGGTAAGGGGGAAACTTAGTAAAGTTAGGGTAAGGTAATCGATATTTTGAATGAAAAAAAATAGTATGATATTCAAAAATAGAAAAAAAAGAAAAATAACTGTAATAGTTAGAAATAAATAACAGAATAACATTCAAATATAAAAATAAATGAATACAGAGTTGTCATAGCAACTTAGGTTAGGGTTAGTTGTTAGATAAAGGAAGTTGTTTATGAAATAATGTGGAAAAAGGGGAAAATTTTACGAATTAGATGAAAACTGGCGGGAAAGCTAAAAATATTAGAGGATACTATAGAATTATGGCGATAAAGGGGAAATACCTCTAAGGATTGGATGACAAATGGCGGGAAATCTAAAATATCAGGCGACAGTATAGGTATTAGGCAGGTATGGGGAAATAACTCTAAGAATTGAATGAAAAGGGAAAATAATTATGAAATAAAATAGGAAACAATAATAAAAAAACCAATAGCAGACGACATTATTATAGAAATTTGGTAGGGAAGAGGAAATCACTTTAAGAATTGAATGAAAAAGGGAGATAATTATGCAATATAATAGGAAACAAAATTGCAATAGCAGACGACACTTTAGGAATTTGGCAGGAAAAAGGGAAATACCTCTAAGGATTGGATGAAAAGGAAAGATAATTATGAAATAAAGTGGAAAATAATAAAATAACACATACAAAAGGTTACACAAGAGGACTTTAGTCTAAACATTGGATGAGAAGGGAGAAATTACAAAGAACAATACTGAGGAAAAGGTGAAATGCTATTACAACAGATAAAAAAGCGCGGGAAATAAGTAGCATGAGTTATGTCCCTTTGACGAACGCGGCCGTGATAGAAGACACCCACAAATAAAAAAAAACGCGGGACAATTACAAGCAAGAGTTATGTCCCATGACGAACGCGGACGTGATGGAAGACAATATACAGAAAAGACAATATACAGAAATATAATGACAATTGCTGACTGACAACGCCTGGATATTAGTCTAGAAATTGGATGAAAAAGGATGAAATTACAGAGAACAACATTGAAAAAGGGTTGAAAAGGTATAACAACAATAAAAAGGGTGAGACAAGGGAGAAATAACTAAAAATTGGATGAAAAGGGAAGAAAATACCAAGAATACCATTGAAAAAGAGGTATAATATTATGAAAAGAGGTAAAACACAATTAAAGCATCCGAAAGACCACGCCCGAGTCGTTCCGACTTCGGAACATACCCGACTTCCGGTCTATAGCTGGGGCTACGCCCACTTCCGGTCGCGCATGTACACTGTAGTAAGGTCACACAACACCCCTGCGGGGTCACGTGTTGTTTCAACACGTCATTTCCTATCTAAATGGCCGACTAGGGCCTCAAATAGGACCACTTCCGGTCTATACCTGGGGCTACGCCCACTTCCGGTCGTGCATGTACATTGTAGTGAGGTCATACAACACCCCTGTGGGGTCTTGCACTCTTCCAGCACGTCATTTCCTATCAACATGCCCGTATAAGACTTCAAATAAGACCACTTCTGGTTAGCACATGGGGCTACACCCACTTCCGGTCGCGCATGTACACTGTAGTAAGGTAACACCATACCCCTACGGGGTCACGTGTTGTTCCAACACGTCATTTCCGGTCAACATGGCTACTTACAGTAGATACATACCTACTTCCGACTGCGCGTGCGCAACCCAATCACTTCTACATCCGGTCACGTGACTTCCGCTTCCGGTCACATGACTTCCGGTCACGTCATATCCGGTCTACGTCACTTCCGGCACCACCAGGCACCACCTCGACATATGATAATTTAGAGCCACCTATATACTACTCACATTATTTCCATCCTTTCTATATTTCACCTATATTCACTTGCATATACATTAGCTCATAACTTCAAATATGGTGACTCAATCCAGATCGGCTGTAAATTATCGTGTTTTATATTTTTTATTAACCAGCTAAATACAATATGATAGAAAATGCCTATTTATTATCAGGGAGAAATTTTCACAGCCGGTTATTACGAGATCCAAAGCAGGGCCATTACAGCCAGAAAACAGGGCATTATTACAGGGCCATTATTAATCATGTGACACAGAAGTTTATTATGAGATTTAAAGAAACTGCTTTCAGTTCATACATGTACCACTATTTACTTTTATCAATTTTACTCGATGTAGTTTTATGTTCATGAAATAGACTATATTTCCTTTTGTACTTCAGCGGTAAACCATAATGCAGCTCTATGGAGAATATTCTTTTTGTTTCAAATATTTGACCCTACTTGTGACCACTCATTTTTATCTTTTCATCATAAGGGATCCGAAAATATACATCTTTTCTTGATTTTTTCAAAAAAGTTATTTTTTGTCAATAGGGGTAAAGGTAGATAGACAGTAATATTCACATCCATGAGATTTTGTTGTAAGTCGGCACAATTGAAGAGCGAATACTACTTACCCGAAATATGATATAAAAAGTATGGGTCACCATGCTTGCTTTGTCCAGAATTGAGATCAAAGTTTGCTCATTTTTAGCCATTTTCACCTAAATTTACATAGAATGTACGGGGAAAATATAGAAAGGCGAATTTAAGCTTAATAAAAATTAATTTTTAATCCATGAGAATTTGATGTATTTTTGTGAACAGATAGTTTATGGTGTAATTTACTGGTTAGAATATAAAAATGTATATGTCACCATACTTTTAACAAAGATTTTTTACAACATTTCCAGATTAAACATTATTTACGGGGAAAAGGTAGTTAATTCGCGGCAAAGTAAATGAAATATGACGTTTCACATCCTGTCATTCAAATGTGACGTCACAAAGGAAAAGCCTTCAAATTACTGTTCTGGTCCAAAAATCAAACCTACTCCGTATTCGACTTAAAATTTTTCTAATGCGCGATTAAATTGCGCAGCGCAACAGTGTCTATCTACCTTAATACAGCTGTATGGAGAAACTTTTTTGTTTCAGATATTTGACCCTACTTGTGACCTCTCATTTTACTCATCCAATGACAAAGGATTCGAAGATATACATAATTCCTTGATTTTTTAAAATAAAGTTTTTTGTACTTAAGCAGGGTGAAATCTTAAAAAACTTTTTGTTTCAGATATGTGATCCCACAAACGACTTTTCATGTAAATAAAATGAATTTCCAGAAAATTATTTTATATACATTTACATTCACTTATCAATCTATTTAAGATCATTAATCTGGTTAATAAAAGTTTTAAGAAATGGGCATTTTCATAATGGCCCTGTTATGTGTCCTCGGTCTGTAATAATGGCCTTCGGATGCTGTAATGGACCTCGGCGTTGCCTCGTACAGCTATCCTCAGGCCATTATTACAGACCTTGAACACATAACAGGGCTATTATGGAAATACCTATTTATTTATACTATATATATATATATATACATCGGCAAACAAATACTGAAACTAAAAGGGGAAATTCCAAAATAGCCAAGCAAATCATGTCAAACACAAATTGAGACAGAATGACAAAGACAAAACAAATAATAAAAAATGAACACGAACGCAATTAAACTAAAGCACTAGCATTGTGAACCACTTTAAAAACTCGAGGTATCATCAGGTTTTCTGGAAGGATGAGCATATGATGCTCCACGCATTGCATCCGTCACACTGCCAGTGAAAAGTCAGGTTTGTCACAATCAGCGTTTGCCAGTCCGGTAATGATCTTTGGACATACCCAAAGATATCTCTTTGAAATAGAAAGATTATTGCGGTCTGTCAAATAATGGAGACGACAGTACAATTTCTGTAGTGACAATTGCAAGAGTGATTGAACATAACCTTGATGTATAATTTTTTGAGATTGAGAACACAATAAGCAATGTTTGTTCAGGACCTTTACTATATTGTTCCAGTAAAGTTTGGTTGAATTTGATTCAACAGTATCAGAGGAGAATTTCCCATAGGATCAAATGATAACCCTAATTTCCACGCTGGCCGCCATGTTTTTGTCGAATCGGAATGAATAACTAAATACCGAAGTTACTGTGAATTTAAATTCTGCGTATGCGCATTTCGACAACTTATTTCTCTTCAGTGCAGATAAAATCTAAACGTTTGGAAGACCATAAGCTCAAAGATTTTTTAAAACCGATAGAGAACAAATAATCAAAATGATCTAAATATAAAGCCAAATTCAGCTTAGGACAGAGCTTTGTATGAGGTAGATACTTCTAAGTTTTCAACAAAATTTGTCACTCTTTTTTATTGAGAGTTCACACTGTTAGTGCTTTAGTTTTTTGTGTTGTATATGTAATGTTCGTGTGTTTTGTGGGCATGTGGTGTCTTTGGTCTTCCGTCTTTTGGTGTTCTTGCTTTTGCCTTGTTTCATGGCCTTTGATTTGTGTAATCTTGTGCTTTGTTCCTTCGGTATTCTACTGCTGTTGTTTTACACAAATATAGATATTGTAAGGTTCCAAATAGAATAGGCTTTCAGGTCAGCACCGAAGTACTGACTACATGGCTGGTGAATACCCTCGGGACTAACAGTCCACCATTAGAGGCATCGACCCAGTGGTAACAAATAACTAAATACCGAAGTTACTGTGAATAATGAAACGATCAATGTTTGTGAAGTTCCATACATCATTCCAGTAAAGTTTGGATGAATTTCATTCAACAGTTTCAGAGAAGAATTTCCCATAGCGTCCAATGTTAAACTCATTTCCACGTTGGCCGCCATGTTTTTGTTTGTCGAATCGGAATGAAATGAGCAATCTTTGTCAAAGACATTCTATCAATCATTCCTGTAAAGTTTGGTTGAATTTGCTTTAGTGGTTTCAGAGGAGAAAATGAAAATGGGATTTTCCCCATAGGGCCCAATGTTGAAACTTAAGTTCTGCCCTTGCGGCCATTTTTTTTGAACAAAAATTATTAATAAGGACATCCCATACATCATTCCAAATATGCTTCAGTTTTTTTCATAAGAGAGGAAAAAAATGTGATTTTCCCATAGGGTATTATGTTAAACTATGTTCAGTGCTGGCGGCCATGTTTTTTTCATTGGATCGGAACGAAATGAGCAATCTTTCTTTGTAAAGGATCTTTAGTACATCTTTCAGCGGTTTCTGAGAAGATGAAAATGTGAGTGTTTCCAAAGTGTTTAATGTTTACCCTAAATCTCTCGCTGGCGGCCATGTTTGTTATCGGATCGGAACGAAATGAGCAATCTTTGTAAACATGGTAAAGGACCTTCCATACATTATTCAAAGTTTGGCTGAATTTGCTTAGTGATTTCAGAGCAGATGATGAAAATGTCAAGAAAGTTAACGGACGACGGACGCCAAGTGATGGCAATAGCTTAACTGACCCTTTAGGTCAGCAGAGCTTAAAAAAAAACTTGGGTAGATGCGAGTATGTTCGGAAAAAAAACTTTGGTCTGTAAGAGCATGCTAAAAAAATGGTTTTTGATCTGCCAATATTGATTGGTAGGTACTTTGTCCTGTGTACATTCAGTTAAAAACCTGAATATTGACAGATTTGTTCGTGTGAGAATATTTTTGGGTGAAGAGGATTGTTTAACAATATAGCATTAAAAGCTAACTAAATGTAGTGGTATTTAAGTGTTATGTGAACTATGTTATTTAAAGTTCATTTGAGGGTCAGTGACAGTTGGCACAACACAAACTCAATTTGGAATGCATTTTCTCGCATACAATACACATTTCAGTAGAAATTCGCAATGTCAACTAATCTGATTCAGTTTTACCAACAGCAGTTATCCGTTGTCTGACAAAAGGGTAATAGAGGACAATCACACCATACACACAACAATCACACCATACAAACATCCACAAGGCATACATCGAGTAAAATATAAGAAAACTTGGCATATTAAAATTAAGGTGTATATTCTATAAATTGCTGATCAGAATAACATTTTCCAAAAAAATGCCAAAGTTTGAAAGTATGTTATATATATATTTCCTTTTACCATTTCATTAAGTCTACAATGCTCAATCAATTTAAATAGGTTTCAAGGAATCCTTAATATAATCATAATCAGGAGTGATCCTCCTTAACCTTTTCATATTTATATCTGTCTGAAAAATTGTCCGGAAATCAATAATAAATTTGAATTGGTATGATTTTTCATTATATTAACTGAATTTATATAATACGTTTCATACAAGGAAGCTAATGGGTTTTTGTGAAATGTGACAGCCCTCTTCTAGTGTACGTCCCACAGAATCACATGGGTAATTATAATTCCCAAATCAATTTAATACAATATACCAATCTGACATAGTCGTCTCTTATAAAATAATAACTATTTCATTGTAAAAGGTTGCGTGTACAATTACAGATATCAATAAGATAAACTGAAAAGTTACGACAATTGGCGTTTGGAAACAATAGAGAAGAACTAGATAAGAATCGATAATGTCCATTTGTATCAGTACAGAGGCAAGCGAGATAAATAGAGAAAAACTGGAAAAGTAACGGCGATAGGCATTTGTATCAGGACAAAGAGGCAAGGGAGATAAATAGAGAAGAACTGGAAAAGTAACGGAGATAGGCATTTGTATCAGTACAAAGAGGCAAGGGAGATAAATAGAGAAGAACTGGAAAAGTAACGGCGATCGGCATTTATATCAACACAAAGAGGCAAGGGCGATAAATAGAGAAGAACTGGAAAAGTAACGGAGATAGGCATTTGTATCAGTACAAAGAGGCAAGGGAGATAAATAGAGAAGAACTGGAAAAGTAACGGAGATAGGCATTTGTATCAGTACAAAGAGGCAAGGGAGATAAATAGAGAAGAACTGGAAAAGTAACGGCGATCGGCATTTGTATCAGCACAAAGAGGCAAGGGAGATAAATAGAGAAGAACTGGAAAAGTAACGGAGATAGGCATTTGTATCAGTACAAAGAGGCAA
>MJUU01037086.1:66181-80086 GCA_002080025.1 Modiolus philippinarum | reverse complement strand
GTTATAAGTAAAATATAAACATATTTATATACACAATAATTTGCATAAATAAACACAAATATGACGTGTGTCTGTGTAATATCAACATCGAGTTCCGGTATAGTCACGGAAGAATACAGTTGAATTGCTGTAATACACGGAATATGTGTTCCATAATTATATCTGGATGTATTTAAATGTCACTAATTGCTTGCCGTACATTCTATATTTATACGAATTATGCAACTGAATAACGGTTGTATATCTTCCTCTTTTAGACGGAAATAATACATAAAAACTTTAAATATTGTGTTGAAAGTTGTAAATATAATTATAATCAATAGTTGTACGTTTCTGTGTGAGATGAACATTCCGTTAAAATCGATATTTATAGCAAATTATGTAATTAACGTCTAGAGCTGATATTCACAATAAACTGTTGTGTAGTAACGTTAAACGGATTAGTCTTCATCCAAATATAATAAAAATATAATATAACACTTACACTGTTGTTGAACTAGGGTCCAAATTCCAAACAATATCTGGACATTCATATACGTTCTAACTACGATTTATCTGAGTGAAAGGTGGAATAGTGAAAATAAAGCAATTATTTGAAATACACACGGTGCGTTCGGAATGTCTCCATGTTTGATATGACTATACACTAATTGTGACAATACAATAATAATTAAATATATGCAAAGTATGAAAAAATTCTTTAATAGATTTTTCAAACTATAGTCTCATATAATCATTTTCCCTATCGTTTCTATGTAAAATCTTTAAATTTTCAATTTCAGGTTTTGTGCTTAAATGCACAGTGACCCCCAAATTTTATTTTACATTTTGAACAATAATACAATTATATTTCTACACAGAAAATTTCACAAAATTCAATAAAAGAAAATTAATACCCTGCAGACACCTTAAATCAAAACATTTGGAAATCCATGAACCAAAATATGTGTAAGAGCTGATAGAGAACGAATAACCAATAGGATCTCAATTAAAAAAAACAAATCGCTTTGTAACATTGCATTGAATTCTCATGCAATTAATAACTTCAAAATTTTCTGAAGAAAAAAATATTCATATATTTACGTGGTATTTCCTCAACAGCACCTGAAAAATTATAAGTAAAATTGTGTTTAAAATAACGAATTATATCAGCATAATTTGGATTATCATTGAAAAAATAACTCTGAATGACAAGTAATAACCGAATATCAAGTTTATCCTATTGATTAAAGTAAGTGAGAACCGAACCGTCAATCTTAACCCAGGAATCAGTTCATACAGTGCATCATTACGATGGCAAACAACATATATCGACGTTTAACCCTATGACAATTCTCAGCGATATATAATACATATATTGGCACTTAATACTGAATATCCGTGGCCATTGAAGTCAAAGTAGAAGATATGAATCGGAACGGTACTGAACTATCCATCGTTGGTAGGTAAATGATAATTCATATCTAATACCGTTGCTAGTTAAATACACCTTTTCACAGATCGGTGCATGAAAAAAAGTTTCAATAAGCTATTTCGCGTAAATCATGTCAAAGTCGAGTGACAACTCGTGTGCAAGAGATATGTCCCTTAAGAAATTCTATGGCCAACACCACGACCTCATACACAGATATGAAATGTCGGTGTCACAAATAAAAACTGACATTTTCAGCTAGATTCATGTCTTCCCCGATTCTGACTTCACCCTTAATTAACTTACTAACAGTGTGAGGGGTGATGTAAACAGAACAGGACATGTTCCCCTTCCGCAGCACCTGATGTCACTTTTTTGAGAGTTCAAACTGTTAGTGCTTTCGATTTTATTGTAAGTTGTATTTGTAGTCTTTGTTTTTTGTTGTTGTGTAGCGTCTTTGGTCTTCCGTCTTCTGGTGTTCTCATTTTGCCTCTGAACTTTGATTTTTGTAATCTTGTTCTTTGTTCCTTCGGTTTTCCTCTGTTGTTGTTTTTACATATCTGGTCCTATCAGTTTGAAACTACTGAGAAAATTATCCATGTATACTAGAACCAATGTACAGCTAGTTGGTGAAGAGATAGCAAGTAATTTCTGATGTTTTTGGAACCAATGTATGCACTGCATTGATTTAAACACGAGCGCATTAGAACCAATGCAGGATGCTCTTAGATTAATACAATGTTAACGTCTGTGCTGCTATCTTCTTAATTTACATTTACTTGATAATATCGTTTTTCGTCATTCGTTTGTTGCACAATTTTTACAGTTTTCATGATATATCAAATTATTCTAAAACATCAAAAAGCATGTTTTTCGTTGACCTTATAGTCTACTTCTACATGTTATATGAAGAAACAATCAATAATTTGTTTATTTCAACCAACGTGCATAATGAGATTCAGTTGTCTAATTATAATTATTATGGATACCTTTCAGGTCATCATCTGTAAAAAAAAACCATGAGAATCAGTATCACTATAGGGACATCCGAACGGAGTTTGAGGAGGCGTATGACTTTTCCAAATTCTAATTATTACGACCCTTCCTACCGCAGTTGGAAGACTACATTGTCTTCCTTTGTTTCTCGATTTTGTACAATTTTTTAGACATTTGACAAAAAAGTGAGACATGGTATGGCTTGATAATGGTTCCATTGAAGAAAAATATGGCGATCGATTTCACTAAATTCTTGAACAAGATTTTTATTTATTTGTAAAGTTATCTGCCTAAATATTGCAAGCATTTCTAGAACACCTGGTCAGATATTGCAAGAGATACATGTAGGCAATGACATGTGTTCCAAAATGTTCATAAGGCTATGGCGGCTCCAATTTATATTTGTCTACGCTTGTTTTGTTTACGATTTTAGAGTTGTATACTATGAGATTTGTTATACATCAGAACATTACGTTTAAACTGAAATACAAAATAATTGTAATCAGAGGGAGAGTCTGAAAAGATCCGTCATTAAATTGGCACAGAATTAACACGTTTGATTCTTCTCTATATATCTTTTTCTCCATTTGCTGCTAAGACAAAGATAACATGTGTTATCACATATTTATACGCAAATTGTACCATTTTGCATATGTAATAACCGGACAAAAGTCTGATCGATATCCGTGCCCGGGGCAGATAACTGTTACATGTATCTGTCCTGTTTTGATGACGTCATCTAGCAACGTAAACAAAAATGGAAGATGCTGAAGCTTGTTCTCGGTTTAGAAGTGTTTTGAAAAAGAAAAGTCGGAATGTGTTGGTGCCTTTAAAATGAAACACCAAAAGGAAAACCTTTTTGATGCTGAAGTTTTCAAACAGTGGCTCCAGACCGTAGGTGAACTCCGTAAGACTTTATCAAGTCAAGATTGACACTGCAGTTTTATTCCTAGCAAGATTTTTTTCATTTTTCAGATTCGAAAGATGCAGTTTTTAAACACTTCTTGATCCGTTCTATGTAAGCATCTCTCAACAGACACAAATACGTATTGCAACAATAAAAAAAAATTGTGTGTGTGTGGGGGGGGGGGGGACAATATTAATTTGCCTAAATTTTGTCCATTCTAAAAGCAAAATAAATATGTATTTTTTTTTTCTTTTAGCTTACAACATTTCCCCGTCAAATATGTTATAAAAAGATTATGACATGTTGTGAACTTTCCCTTTCTCTGCAGCAATATACATGCATCCCAAGCATATGGAGTATATATTTCACAATTAATTCGTTACTGTAGAGCGTGCAGTACATACAGTGACTTTGTGGAAAGAGCAAAAGCACTGTCACAAAAACTGCTGAGTCAGGGATATGTTCAGCCTTTGTTACTTTCGTCCCTTCAGAAATTCTATGGCCGTCACCACGACATCATAGATAGATATGAAATGTCAGTGTCACAAATAAAAACTGACATTTTCAGCTAGATTCGCGTCTTCCTTGATTTGACATTACCGGTTTCGACTTTACCCTGGATTGACCCACTGACAGTGTGACGGGTGCTGTGCACAGAGCAGGACATGCTTACCCTTCCGGGGCACCTGATGTCACTCTTGTTTATTGAGAGTTCACACTGTTAGTGCTTTAGTTTTTTGTGTATATGTAACGTTCGTGTGTTTTGTGGGCATGTGGTGTCTTTTGTCTTCCGTCTTTTGGTGTTCTTGCTTTTGCCTTGTCTCTGGACTTTGATTTGTGTAATCTTGTGCTTTGTTCCTTCGGTATTCTACTGCCGTTGTCTATTCCGGTATCTGCCCTGATATCAGCCCTCTACCGATATCTGCCCTACGCTACCGGGTCGGGCAGATATCAGGTCTCGGGACTGATATCAGGACAGATACCGGAGTAGACATGTAATAATCTATACTTATATTTCTGTTAGAAGCGAATTGAGAATAGAGATATTTTGAGTAGAAAAAATGAAAGTTGTTCATTCTGTGACAAATAAAATTCTCTCCCGCTGATACTAAAGAAAATTATTGTCGACCAAACTATTCTAACATGTTTGAAATGCCATCCTCTGTAATTTTTATATGAATCGATGTGGTCTTTATTCATGACCTTACACAATATAAATTTTATCTGTGTCCATCACTTTGGTAGACACAGATCTAATAAGAAGTAAAGACATATTCTAATTTAAGGGTGATTGGGATCGTTTCCATTAAAACACAATCACTAATCACGTTTTATCAAGTTTCCCGAGACTCATTGTTTTTCTCCTTATTATTATACTTTTTTTCCAATCTTTTCTCAAGGGACTGATGGAGCAATCGTGATAAACTTCACAAGACGATGAATCACTTCCTTAAGAGATACAATCAGGTCATGGAATTTTGAAAATCGCACCCGGTTGATATTAAAAATTATGAAAAGAAATTCAAAATTACACTGCAAAATCCAGGACTGGGTTGCACAAATGTCAATTTACGTGAATTGACGTTTGAATTTTAAGTGTAAATCAAATCCTTAACAAATTCAACCAAATTAATTTACACTTAAATTTTAAACGTCAATTAACTTTAATTGACGTTTGTGCAACCCAGTCTTGAAGGGGCACTGCAGAGGAAAACGTCAACAAAAGACAAACGTAAACAACGATAGGTACTCGCGATAGCCGGACTTGGTATAGGCACTAGAAAAAGCTAGCGATAGAGTTTAACCGGTTAATGAGTACCCAAGTCTACCCTTTTGTCTATTCCATTTGACTATGAAATAATGGAAATACAAATAAAACGCAACACAGGAAGACTACTAACTCCGAGACCACAATCTCGAAAAAAAGAAAGAATAAGACGAAACGAATTAAGAATTTTTCTCAACTAAACTGACGGCTAGCTCAAGGAGCCAAGTCTGCTGATAAAACACTGTCAGGCTACAAAAGAAAAAGCTGTTTATAGTGCCTACATCACACTATTTTGTAATGCCATATTTTTTACAAATAACTAAATACCGAAGTTATCGACTTGATTAGCGCCCTGTGTTTGTCTATATATTTTGCCTCTCTCCTTTAGCTAAGGACACTAGTGCATTTGTCGGGCACCGGATGACAGCGATTGTAAGAGCGCTTTGTGAGTTAATTTCATATTTGTTGAAGCTCCTGCATCGTTTGGCTAAATAAGACTTGGATGCAGTATTGTTTGATAATTAAGCAATAACAGTACATTATTTGAATACCCGAGGGCGTCAATCGTAGATTTGACGGTCAAAATGCAGTTTACAGGCGACGCGTAGCGGAGCCTGTAAACGGATATTTTGACCGTCAAATCAAGATTGACTCCCTCGGGTATTCAAATTATGTACTGTTATTGCGATTGTAATGCAATTAAAACCATTAATCGATTTCATTTTCTATTTTTAACTTGAATGTGTATTTGTAACCATACAAGGAACCAGACTATGCAAGGAACCTACAATGTCCCAGGTGTGTAGATGGTTGAATTGACGGTCAGTTCTGACCAATCAAAACTTTCGTTATATAAATGTTGCATTACAATTAGTAATTAATTCCGCTGAAATCGTTGCTAGGGGCTGTCTTGAGGTATATATTGTAGATATCATGGTAACTAAAAGATGAAATACATGTTAGAAGTGTTGTTCCATTGCTTGGTTCTACCATGTATAAAAAGAGATTTTAACTCGTGTTAACAATGAAGGGATGTGAAGTAAATGCAAATGAGACAACGTCTCTACAAATACATATTGAACAATGCTTTTATTGTTGTTCTTCATCTTGAAGTCACCATGAAGCCTTTAACATCGAGTTTTACTCATACCTCATAGTAAGTTGAAGACGGCCCCTAGCACCGGTTTGAGCGGAATTCATTGCTGGAAGTCGAGCAAATGTGCCCATGGATAGGATAGTCAACAAACATAAACTTACTGGCAAAGTCTTCTTACAATTGTTGTCATCCGTTGCCCGACAAAAAGACTAATGGAAGACGAACACAACATTTAAACTATCACAGCGCACTCGTCGAGCCAATAGTAAGAAAACTTAGCATAATAAAGCACAATCAACAGGTGGTGAGAATAACAATTTGAAATTGCAAAAAATAAAAAGCCAAAATTTGAAAGTTTGATAAAGCTTTTATTCGTTCATTGTTTATGTTGATAAAAAATACTCAGAATGAGACGAAGGTTCAAACCAAATTGTTTTAGCATACAGACATTACAAGTATTGAAATTGTAAAAAGGATTACCGTTGCCACGAAATTACGCAAGAGGTGACAATAGCAAAATTGCGTAAATTTGAGCAAACACAACAGAAAGCATGTCTTGAACACATTTCTGTTGCTGAAACCTGACTTAAAACTTTTCTTTATTAGCAATATGATATAGTTAAAAATTTTATTCTTGATGTTTCCAAAAACGCTTCTCCAATCATTTTTCTCAAAGAATTTGTCCGAAAGTTACCAATCTTTCTAAGATGTTGGAATAACATAAAATAAATGCAATAACGAGAACAAGTTGGTTAAACAAACAATTCGAAGAAGAAGAAAGGAATAAAGATTGAGGAACAACCGCAGCAACGCGTTTTAAATGGCACTGGAAAATGGGTAAATGGGAAGAGGCAGGAAATTTAGCTTTCTATACGATCCCAGTGAGTCTGATTTCCTTAGAATATAGAAGGGGTCTTTTTCTACTTAGAACATGGCAATTCTCTACACAGTTTGAGAGAAGAAAAGTGTCCAAAATTGAATGAAATGAAAGTCAATGCTTGGCGTAATCTGTGTCATTAATATTTTATATATGTTAACTCCAACTGTAATTAATTTTAATGAGCTGTATCCAAATTATATGTTTGTAATATAGTTATGGAAGCTATGTTACTAGACCATATCTGAAAGTTTGAATAAATACCTTTTTCGCTTTTGATTGTAGTACTACAACACAGTGCAATTTCCAACCAGGATTGTCTTTCTTTATCAAGTAATTGTTCTTATCTGCGCCAGAGGTCAAGTTCTGAAAATCCTAGCCCAAGATTTTTCTATTTATTTTGCAACTCGACTTTCGAAAAAGTCTCCCAAAATGCAAAAAAAAACTGTTTAAAATAGAATCAAACATCATTTTAAACTGAATCAAGGTAAGTGAGAAACGAATCGTCAATCCAAAACGAATAATCCAAGGACAACATTGAAAAAACATAGAAACAGACGCAACATGAGTACGGCACAGAAAAAAATGCAGACAAACACACAAAGATGAACAACAAGGACCCAATAAAATCCATTGGTGAGATCAGGTGCACCGGTAGAATAAGCATCTTCTGCTTCTTACAAGAAACTCGCCTTGTTGAACATGTCAAATCCGGTAGTAAAGTCAAATCCGTGAGAGGAAACAACAATTAAGCTTTAAAAGGAAAGATCTGCTCTCATCTGGGAAACAGCTATCCCATAGCAGTCCAAAAGATGGGGATGTCGACCGTAAAACTTCTGGAGGGATGACTTCAATTTCGGATTCACTTTATAAACAAACTAGAAAAAATATCTAAAATAATAAAATTTATACATACCGTTATAATCGTCAGCTGAAATAACAAATTAAATCTGGTCCTTTTTTTCTAGATCTAGAAGCAATTCAATACACGTAAATATTGCATATAAAACAGTTCAAATTGGAATCCAGAAGGATCCAAAATTCTCATAGCACAACTTGGGGCAAATTAGAATTCTGATTTTTACTGGATTTAATGCATTATTTGTTCAATTACTATTATCTAAATTTATGTAAATTCTAAAACCGAAGGAATAACTCCCTCCATCGTAGTTTTTTCCTTAGCTGTATTTGATATTACTGATTATTCGGATTTCGTTTGGTTTTATGGATTTTATATATTTTTTGAAATTATGGCTTTCCTTTGTTTGGGTTCTAGTGCTGCTGATGAGGAATAAATTTCCGAAATGGCCATACAGCTCATTGAAATTAATGCAGTTTGAGTTAACATATGTGTTATGGTCTCATGTTCATTTACTCCATATCCTTTTGTAAAATATTATAAATTGGAATTCCAATTTCTTCTGGGACAAATGAGAATTCCAATTTGTAATGGATTTAACCCAGTATAAATTGGAATTCCAATTTCCTCTAGGAGAAATTGAGATATCCTGATTTATTCTAGCAGAATTCAGGTTCCTACTAACTTTAATCATTAGAAACAGTGATAGATAAGTAAAATATGCTCCTTCCATTGTTATTGTGATCGTTGAATTAAAAGATAATCATCGATTTCACAAGCATATGAGTATTTGTCTGATTGCACAAAAAGGAGATGTTTGCTTCGTGCTCTTTCTTTATGTAAACAGTTCGAACTTCTGATCATTTAAGGTATAGCACAAAGTTTAGTTTAAACCGGGAAGTACACAGAGATATTTTACAAAAAAAAATGGAAGAATGTGTCCATGGGACACGGATGCCCCCGCCTCCTTGCAATTGAAACCCATAAATTATTAAAGGCATAACAATATACAATATATATTTATCAAATATTATTAGAAAGGATCTTTCTCCTGTGATTAATAGGCACTGGAACTGGTTTGGTTTTGATATAATGTGTAGTTCCAACAAATAATCTGAGAAACAGTCTTATATGTAATACTAATCTATTTTTAGCAACTGTGACCTTGACCTTGGTGGTATCAACGCTAAAATCTATGGGATTATGTCTATTGTGATAAGTAAGCAAGTGACCAAGTTTGGTTTAGATCAGATGCAGAATACTCAAGTAATCATCCGGAAACCAAAATTTCATTGAAATTTTAGTCTATTTTTAGCAACTGTGACCTTGAACTTGGGAGTACCAACTGGGAAATCGATAGAGTTCTGTCTTCGGTGATAAGTAAGCATGTGACGAAGTTTGGTTTTGATCCTATGTAGTATACTAAAGTTATCATCCGGAAACCAAAATTTTATTGAAATTTTAGTCTATTTTTAGCAACTGTGACCTTGACCTTGGGGGTACCAACCTGGAAATCGATAGGGTTCTGTCCTAGGTGATAAGTAAGCATGTGACCAAGTTTGGTTTTGATCCAATGCAGGATACTCAAGTTATCATCCGGAAACCAAAAAGATGGACGTACGGATCAGGGTAAACCTTAATGCCCCCGACCGCCTAGCGGCGGGGGCATAAAAATATACTGGAATATAAACTGAATCGTTTTTCAAAAAAATGTCATCCTTTAAACTACATTAACTATTCTAATAATCTTGTTGATTTGAGAAGTTTTTATTTTCCTGGTTCAAATGCGGTAGAACCTGCAACTCTAACTAGAATTTCACATATTCAGAAATATCAACCAAAGCTCCGATGGAGCTGAATCTCGAAAACCTGAAAATCTACACTTGGCAAAACTTCGTAGTCACCCAAAGAGCTGCTGCATACGTCTGCATGTATTAAGTTATTCCGTAATACGTGAAAATAATCGGATTGTGTGATTTCGCATGTCGATTTGATTGCTATAAATATATGCAATACGCTGTCACAGGTAAACAAATGTTATTTTCATCTTTGACAAATTACTGCGCGACAGGTTCGTTGATCCGAGAAAAAAAACGAGTAATATGATATGCATGCATATTGTTTTCAATTTAATAAAACAACACCGTATTCAACTCTAGAAAATGAAAAAAAAATATAACTTAAAAACACAATCTTTACGATTTTGAATAAACTTGCGCACTATATTTTATCGGAAACACGAAGATCATCTTTTAGAGCTGTTAATTGGCTGAAGCCTCACGTGATTTTTTCTTGTCATTTTAACATCTCTCCAGCCATTTCATGGCTTCGAGATAAAAATCGTTCATTGAATGACAACAGTAATATACATTTTTAATAACAGAATTTCACACATTCGGGAACGTCAAGAATCGTTCATTGAATGACATCAGTAAAACAATTTTTTTTTAAAACAGAATTTCACACATTCAGGAATGTCAAAAATCGTTTATAGAATGACAATGTACAGTATAACAGCCACAGTTTGTAATAGCTCTTGCAAAATGCAATACTATGCGATGTTCTTGTCGCAAATCATAAATTCTCTGCTCTTCAAATAAATGTCAAAGACAGAGTTCAACAAACTGTTGCAACAATTGAACAGTTTTAATAAAATTGCATTTGTCATTTTATTGTTTTACCATTCAGTTTTCATGAATAAAAATGTGAAATACAAACTTTTTTTAATCAAAATTAAAAAAAAACTTTTTCAGGTTTAAATGACAGTTATATCCAGAATCCTCCTGAAAAAGATCTCCATTATAATTCTGAATTTAAATATTAGTAGAATTCAAAATTCTACTAGTATAACTTAGGATATCTTAATTTCTCTCAGGAGAAATACTTGATTAAATCCAGTACAAATTGGAATTCTAATTTGCTTTAGTAGAAATTAGTATTCCAATAGGAGGATTCTGGACCCTACTGGATTCCAATTTGTACTGTAACATATATATAATTCCCCAGTCATTCTTTATGTAGTTTTAGTATTGAATGTATTAAATTCAAAATGTTGTTTTCAGCAGCTCTTCAGTACTTTCCTCTGTTTCTTTGAAAATAATCATTTCGTATCTCTTTAGAAATATCTTTTTTTACGATTTAGCAAAATACCTGTTTTTTTTCTACAAAAATAAAATGATTTGAATGTTTCCTTTCTATATAGCTTGACACAATAACACAAAACTGATTTACTTTGTTCCGTTTAAATGAGTTTCAGTTCGATAACAAAGTAAATATAGATTTGTAACTTTGACTTGACAAAGAAACTCTTTTGTATAATGTTCTGCAATCTGTAAAAATGACGAGTTGCAAAAACCCTACCTTTGTATTGCTAAATAACGGACAAAAAGTTTTATATACATGTACCTGATTCTCTGCACAAAACAATCGTTTGTTTCTTAATACAGTTAATATAATAGTAAATAGCTTTTAAAAACGGTAATTAATGGAAATAAAGAGTCTGCGTAGAATTATGTAAAATGTCTAATGTTAACAAATAAAAGAACATGATAAAAAATCCTTAGGAATAGATTATCACGTTAAGCAAAAGGAACAACGCTTTTGTTGTTCCTCATCTTGAAATCACCATGACACATGCATACACAAAGAAAAATACTCATTTCTCATAACAATTTGTAAGTGGAATTCACTTGCTAAATGTCGAACTACGCTACTTCCAAGTCTTTCCCTCTTTGATCGTATATATATATGGGTTATTCAACAAAAATAAAACATCGGAAAAAGTACCTTCACCAAGCACCAAAAGACAACTCTACATATAACGAACCATCGAGCACTTTGAATATTAAGCATTTACCAGATATATTAAGTGTACAAAAGCTTGTATGATATTTTTACTTGGTTATAATCGTCACAGACCATTTGAAAATTTCATTCACCACATTAGATTTCACTTGTAGAATTATATAATGCTTACCTATAAATAAAAATCGAGACCATTTGGATGTGTTTTGACAAATTTCGCACAAGGTTGGGATGGAGTCGTATATGCCTTAAAGATAGAGTTTATAGGGATTTTGAAAAACAAATTGTACAATTGACAATGAAAGTGAGTTATTGTTACTTGTTTTATTTGGTTTTTGTTTTTTTACTATTTCTTTTTTCTTTCTATTCTTCTTTTCTTTTTTTATTTTTTTTTTTTCTGTCTTTGCTTGATATTTTGTCTCATCTTTTGATATCTTTGTTTGTTTGTTTTTTTTTGTTTTTGTTTTTGTTTTTTTTTTGTCTTGTTTTTTTTTTTGTTTTGTTTTTACGTTTTTCTTTTTGTTTTCTTCAATATTTTTTGTGTTGTACTAAGTTCAAATAGTTACATATATGTTAACAATGAAGTGATATGGAGTAAATGCAAATGAGACAAGGTCTCTACAAATACATGGTAATACTAAGCAACATAACAACGCTTTTATTGTAGTTCTTCATCTTGAGGTTACCATTAGGCCTTCAACAATGAGCTTTACTCATACCTCAAAGCAAGTTTAAAACAACCCCTAGCACCGGTTTTGGTGGAAATCATTGATAATTGTTGAGGAACGCTACATCCATGCTTTTTACCCTTTGACCCATAGATGCGGAATTGTCCATCATAATTGCTTGTCTTTAATATGTAATTGTGAATTTTTGAATACAGAATTTTTATAAGCAGATAACAACATTGTGCTATATAAATTTTCCAGCAAATGTACAATAAATATATTTAACAAAATTGTTTTTGTTAAATACCAAAAGTATGTATCTGTGTTTAAGTCATGACAATAAAAAAAGAACATGTCATTATATACGGGATTTCTAGTTCATTATTGTCACCGAGGATGTTCTTTAATTACTCAAAAAATTATACATCTATATTATCTATTGATAATAGATTATAAATCAATTTCACATCGTATCTCTTTGTAGCGCTCGAGGTAGATTGATTCTCGTCAATGAAAAACACCGTTGTCAAGTTGGAATAGAAGTAAGAACACTTCAAGCTAAGTTAATTTTTGCCTACAATTTCACAAGAGTTAACTACTCGTCACTCTGTGTCATTTGTTGAGTTTTTTTTTAAATATGCGAAGTTTACAATCGGACAAAGTTGAAGAAGCCAGTATTTACTCCAAACCGAGTATGAATATGTGATCGATTTCAGCATTGTCAGTCGTGTAATATGCACTTTAAATTGTAGTGTAAACCGAATCAGTCATTAGAATTATATCTTAACTACCACACAGCCATCGTAGCGATCAGCTGAACTATTGTGTTATTCTCCGTGTTAAACTGATCCTATTGTTAAGTTAATTGGGGGGCGTAGCCCCCCATAAATACTAAGAAACGTCAAAATTTAATCGTCATATTCTGTATACCGTGTTTCTATTTTTCTTTCAACGTCCGTTATGCAGTGTAGGATTAAGCGCGCGTAGCGCGCAACGGAAGGAAGTTGAATCTTCATGGAGCTCATGTAGCGAAATTTAACATAAATGGAGAATTACGAAATTGTATTTGATACATCTGTAATAAACAGAGTTATAAAATTTTGAAAAGAAAGTAATAAAAAGGATTTTTCGTTCTCTCTTTCAAAAGTAACCGATTTCATCGGAAAGGCGCTCGGGCAACGGGATCTCGTTTTCCATAGCAACCATAGTAATTTCAGCATCATAGACGGCGCGATGTTCACATGTTTACGTGTTCACGCGAACTGTGGTACTTTTATTCCTGGATAATTCAATATTGATAAGCAAATTGCGTAAGTTTTTTTTTGCAGGAATTACAAAGATAGATCTTCTGAAAATAACGTTTTTCACGTTTTCATCACTTCGGATTTCAGATGACAAAATCTCAAGAAATTCTCTCATTCAGGAAGGCAATAAATCCTTATCCTTATCAATTAGTGCATTGGTAAATGACCTACCAGTGCTCAAATGTATTTCCACAAGTAAAATTTACCTGTGCATT
>MJUU01037086.1:42672-64979 GCA_002080025.1 Modiolus philippinarum | reverse complement strand
TTTTTTTAATGTTAAAATATGGATAACAGGAAACACCTACAATGGCTGAAATTTATAATTACATGCCACAATTTGCCAAGGAACTACACAGGAAAACCACTAATAAGACAAACGTAGACAACGATAGGAAGTCGGAACAGCCGGACTTGGTACCAGCACTAGAAAAGACAGAGGTAGGGTTAAACGGTTTATGGGTACTATCTGTCCCGTTTCCCTATAGTATAAAAACATTCAAATTAAACATTTTAAAAGCATTAGTTTTCCAGTCGCACCTCTTTTTCTAAACAATTGCAGGTATTGATTTAACATTTCGTGTGAGTATACCTCTTCGAATTTACAGATGAATTTCGTCTTGCGAACTTGGTTCTAATCCACTTATTTTGACAGGGTTATGGAACTTCCAAGAATCAGAAAACTTATGTTTTTACTTTTTTTGCTGTTGTTATAAGCAAAGCCTTCTTTTAAAGGTTCATCATTGTTGTATATTACTGCTATGCCCCCCTCATAGGTCACACCTATTTACATATTAGACAATGATTAGATAACAAAATACCGAAGTAGCTAAGGACAGAGCTATGCAAGAGGGAGATACTCCTTACTTTGAACAAATTTTGTAAAATTTAGATATTGCAAGTTTCTAGATAAAAGGATCGAAGTACTGGCTACTGGGTTGGTGAATACGCTTGGAGACTTACAGTTCACCAGTAGAGGCATCGGTCCAGTGTTAATAAATAACAAAATACCGAAGTTGCTGTTAATCCGGATTCTGCATATGCGCATTTCGACAACTTATGTCACTTTAGTGCAGATTTAATCAAAATATTTGGAAACCCATATACCGAAATATCTGCATAGGCTGATAGAGAACAAATTACCGATAAGATCTAACTGTGAATCTAAATTCTGCATATGTGCAGACAGCTAAGGACAGAGCTATGCAAGAGGGATTTTGAACAAATTTTGATAAATTCAGATATTGCAAGTTTCTAGATAAATCGGTTTTCGGGAAAACGCCGAAGTACTGACACGGATAAGTAAAGTGAACATAACGAGAAACGCTTTTCAATACACTATCTGCTGTTTGCATTGGGTTTTTCAAAAATTAACATTTACAGTTTGCTACAAAATATTCCATTAATTGAGCTCATATAATATATATGCTACAATACAAGATATACTATGACAAGTAAATGCATGTTACATATTTTCCCAACTTTTCAAAAAATTTAGAAATGAGAAAACTCTTGTGATGAAGAATCCTTAAATTTTGTGATTTTTTCTGCAGTTAAATACGACATGGAACATGTATTCACTTCTCAATGAAACACGATACCTGCGGCTGAAACCATAATGGACGAGAAAAAGAACTTTGTTTCATTGAGACTAAAAGAAAGTTACCTTTATAGGACAAGTAAATAACTCAAATTTAAGATATTTTTAGATTCAGTTCCAACATCTAAATCAATATGGTATTTCGTAAAATATTTAATACAGGAGTTTGTCTTTCATTGCAGTGTGGAGTTGGTAAAACAATCCCCCGTGGTATAGATGTATGCTCTTTATTTTTCTTAGACGTGGTGTACTTGTACATGAAATTATATCTCATGTATACACTCTGTTCAATTATTATTATCTAAATTTATGTAAATTCTAAAACCTTAGGATTAACTCCCCCCATCGTAGTTTTGTCCTTAGCTATATTTGATATTGATGATTATTCGGATTTCGCTCGGTTTTATGCATTTTAACAATTTTTTTTTTAAATTATGGATTTCCTTTGTCAGGGTTCTAGTGCTGCTGGTGAGGAATTAATTTCCGAAATGGCCATACAGCTTACTAAAATTTTTGCAATTGGAGTTGGCATATGTTTTATTGTCTCATGTTCATTTACTCCATATCCTTTCGTAAAATACGTATACGTTGCTATTTTGAATTAAGGGCAGAGTTCATTTCTATTTCACAAATGAGAATATGTATCTTTGAGTAGATCCAGAGATTATTACCGGACTGACTTACACCGATTGTGATGAAATAAGCCTTTTCACTGGTAGTGTGACGGGAGCCACGTGTGGAGCAGATACCTCAGTTTTTGTAAAAGTTCACACCGCTAGTGCTAGTTATGTGGCGTTCTTGTACATTTTTGTTTATCTGTATTGTCTTTGTCATACTGCCTCAATTCGTGTTGGATGCAAATTGCTGTGATTTTGGATTTGTATTTTAGAATTCCCCCGTTCCACGTATTTGCTTCTGTATTCGTTTGCCAATGTATCATACAGATCGAAGGTATGAATTTTTTCAATCTGTTCCATCCGTAGATCGTGAAGTTTTATGTGTTCTGCGCCAAAGAATCAAAAAACTGCAAGAAATAAACCGGCTTGCTTCTTTACGTAGGCCACATTCCGGGTGCAGATTGCATATTACAGGACGCATATTGCATGGTACTGAGCGCAAGTTATATTCATGGAAAGGTTTAAATGATGCATAGAGGTAGGCACAGTTGGGTGCAGATATAACCTTTCGTCCAAGTTAACTACAAGTTAACTTAGAATTGTTTCTAAGTTAACTTGAAGTTAACTCAGAGCAGTCATAATACAAATTCTAGAAACGGTCATAAATTATGACTGCTTTAAGTTAACTTAGAACAGTTCTAAAAGCGGTCATAATTGGTTCTACGTGGAACTGTTCTAAAAGCTGTCATAGTTCTAAAAGTGGTCATAAAAATGATCATAGTTCTAAGTTAACTTAGAACAGTTCTAAAAGTGGTCATACACTAGAGCAGTTCTAAAAGTGGTCATTACAATAGTTCCCTATGGGTCATGATAACGGGGCTATCTTTGTGACGATCAACACTAATTTTCCTTTTCCTTATATGATAGCCCGGGTATTATAGGTAGTTTTATTATTGCTGGTATCGCGAATACAGAAATTGACCCTTCTGTCGTTCGTTTTAGTGGGGAGGGGGGAGGGGGAGGGGTGTGTGTGTGCAAGACCGTGTCTGTTAATGTGTTTTGGGCATTTTCAGCTCGGCGTTAATGTTTTTGGTAAAATAAATCTATTGTTAACCGTTTTTGAATCTTTTGTTGTTTTCTTTACTTTGTGTTAACTGTTAAAGGGAAATAAAAAGTACTGTTTTCTCTTAATAATAAAAATGTGCGACTTGTTTTGTAGATTTTTATCACAGATTAAAAATAGGATTTAAAACTTCTTGTAAATTTTTCTAAAAACAGATGGCAAAAGGGACATTTTCCACAATCGACATAATATCAATGACCGCAATCAGGAATTTGCATAAAATCATATGGCAAAAGGGACATTTTGCGCAATCGACATAATATCGATGCCCGCAATCTGTAAATTGAATAAAATCATATGGCAAAAGAGACATTTTCCGCAATCGACATAATATCAATGACCGCAATCAGGAATCAATGCCCGCAATCATGAAACTTAATGTTATTTGAATAAAAACAGATGGGAAAAGGGACATTTTCTGCAATCGACATAATATCAATAAACTTACTGCTATTTGACTAAATACAGATGGCAACAAAGGGGACATTTTCTGCAATCCATAAAATATCTATGCCCGCAATAACGAAACTCATGTAATTTTAATAAGAACAGAGGGCAAAAAGGACATTTTCTGCAATCGATATAGTATTGATGCCAGCAAAACTTATTGTCATGTTTCGATATAATATAAAGAGAATAGCCACTATAGACACCTGCGGTTTTAATTTCCTATTTTTTGCAATAAGAAATATAAACATGTTATATAAGTTAATTTTGTACATGGACTTAATATATTAGTCCCAGATTTGGACGATTTTTTAACCTACGTCCTTTGTTATTATAAGTATCTCGATGATTTCCGAGTATATTGAATGCTAATTCTTAATCAGAACAGTTCTCAACTATGACTGCATTTAGAACAATTCCTGACCATGACTGCTTTTAGAACAGATTATGACCGTTTTTAGAACTGTTCTTGACAATGACCGTTTTTAGAACAATTCTACAAAATCACTGCTTTTATGACTGCTTTTATGACTGCTTTTAGAACTGCTCTAGAGCCGATCTAGAACAATTCTAAGTTAACTTAGAGCAGTCATCAGAACAGTTCTAAGCTAACTTCGTGAGAGGTTATGACTGCATCCAACTGTAATTTTCAGAGAAAGGGTTAGGGTTATAGTAAGGGAGAGGATAAGGACTTTATTTAGGGAAATGGTTAGGGTTATAGTGAGGGAAAGGGTTAAGACTAAATTATGGAGAGGGGTAGGGTTATAGTCAAGGAAAGGGTTAGAGTTACACTTAAGGAAAGGGTTAGAGTTAATCAGGAAATGGGTTACAGTCAGGGAAAGGGTAAGGGAAATAGCCAGGAAAAGGGTTGAGGTTTTATCAAGGGAAGGGATTAGTTCATTAACATAAAAATCTACACACATTTGATAACAGCCAGTGTTAATGTATTATGTACTATCTAAAGTTTGTCTTCTTTCAATGCCTGGTATATTATTCGTAATGCACATTTATATAAAACTATGTTTCTTTACTGTAAAACTTAAAATCTGGACACATGCATTTGCAATTTGTTCCCTGTCATTTTTAGTATGTGCCTTTCCAGTGCAGTTTGTGCCTGGGCAGAAACTGTAAAAGATGCAAGATTGGAGCACTGATTGTATAAAACCATGCAATCTGCGAAGGTACTTTCACGTCATACCTCTCCATATATGCCACACTGGAGTTTTTAGTTTGTCCAAAAAAAGCAATGTAGACCAACTTTTTTAGAAATTTTGTAAGAACTGTCAATATTCCCTTCTTCCCCTACAGGATTGTTTATTATAGGGATTCTTCAACATTTAATAACTATCAAAGGACTATTATAATTTTTTTTTCAACAAAGATGATTCAAAAATATATTTTACTTTAATTTCATCGTCCTACATGGTATAAATACATTATCCTTTTGGCACATCTGGAGAAATTATCGGTTGAGTTTTTTGTTTTACTTGACGTCACAACAGTGGTCGACTGAGGGTAAAATACATTATTTCATATTTACTTTATCTCTAATAATATTAGACTCATTTTTCGATTTCCTATTATTTCGTAAACGTTATCATATATTGCTCTTCTTCACATACATTTTTAAGTAAACCGAGAGTATACATTGATCTCTGCTTACAATGTATTTCAAAAAGATAAGAAAAATACATCTGCATGTTTTTCACATTGAAGCTTAACAATAAGCATTCTGTTATATAACCCTACATATTCTTTGTACTTTCTCTCTTACTACATTTAATAGATAGCTTGGTAAAGGGATAACAGGAAACATCTACAATGGCTGAAAATACAATAACACGCCACAATCTGCCAGGGAACTTCAAAGGAAAAATACGAGTATAGCCAATGTCAAACGTAAACAACGGTGGGAAATTGGGACAGCCGGATCCTGTACCAGCTCTAGAAAAAGCAAGTGGCATGGTTAAACAGGTTTATGTGTACTTAAACCTCTCCTTTACGAACGAATAAAACACAATACAAAGTCTAACAATCAAAACGATGAACAGAAAAATATCATCTTTATTCTACGTTTTGATCAAAATAATTTCAAAATATGTTTTGTCCTAGCTGGACAAAACATATTTTGAAATTAGATAATTATATTAGATTTCCATTAGGCTCTATCTTAGATATATTGAACTCACTGTCGAGAAATAGCTTTCCGAGCTTTTCTTTCTTTCTTTTTTTTTCTCACCCTACCTGTAGTGCTTTCTATGTATCCAATGCCTGGGTGAGATTTTTCCGTCTCACCCACCCATTTTCCGTCTCACCCAACCGCCTGGGTGAGAACACTTACACGATCTTTTTCCCGCGATTTTTGTATCTGCTTGACATTCATAATGCACTTGTCTTTATGTTTTTCCTTTTTAGATAAGCACATTTTCAAACAACGTCGACTTATAAAACTGTGTCTTTAACTCTTGACACCTATTATATGTACCAGATAATTCTAAAAATAACGTTATACTCAACATTCAAAAATCCCGCTTGAATCTTATGACGTCATAAAAGGGGACGTAACTCCCGTAAGTAAACAAAAGTGGGGAAGGTCAAATTTCAGATCAACAATTTCAGTGTATAAGTAGACACAAATGAAAAGCCACAGTAAGCCAAGTAAATAATTGTGTAATGTATTATGTTTTGAATTATTTAGTGTCAACAGAAATCCAGCGTATATGCTTAGTAGTACAAAACATGATGTCCAATGTCAAAATGAGCAACTGCCCGTCCGTGTTGGCAGGGTGAGAAAACAAATCAAACACGGGTATGTGTGCAAGACAAGGTAAATCTCACACACCCTCGGGCAAGATTAGATAGTCTCTGACTCGGCAAAGCCTCGTCAGAGACAACCTTAATCTTGCCCTTGGGTGTGTGAGATTTCCTTGTCTCGCACACCCACCCGTGTTAGATTCATATTTTCTTTTTCTCTTTTTTATATTCTTGGTAGTTTGTTATATTTTCCTTTGTGTGTAATATAAGCAATGAAAGAATGTATCTGAAATTATATCTGAAGGCATTATTATCGGCTTAAACTATATACTTTTATGAGAAAAAAATAAAGAGAAACGTTCTGATTAAAAATAATTGCTTTTCATACTTACAGTCTTTGAGTACAATCGGCCATTAAAATATAATATACATAAAAATACAACTATAAAACATTCTAACATTACTCACTATAATCTCCTGTATACACTGCAACTAGTCCTCCGGTTGGAGGGTCATTTAACGGCAACTCTTTTGCACATCTATACTCGTTGGTACCGACGCGACTGCAAAATGATTTTCCAAAAAAATAAAATTTTTCAAAGAGCGCCACGAAAAGAAATCCGCAGTAAAGATTTAAAATTAACCACAAAGCAGAAAAAATGCTTGTCATGAGTTAATTGTTCAAAAGTGTTTATTCGTTAACGCTTATGGAATATAGATATAAAAGGAACAATTTCTAATATTATTTGAATGACTCTCCAATTGCAAAAAGGAAGATACAATCATGTTTTTATTTTTTTGATCGGTGTCCCAAATGACATTGTCAGCTAGATTTCACGTCTTCGCGTATTTGACAAGACTGGAGTAGGCTTAACCCTGGATTGACTCACTCATAGTGTGATGGGTTCCGGAGCGGAGGAGGACATCCTTATCCGTGTCCTTGTTTTGTCGACGTCTTTGTCTTTATGTGTTCATGCGTTTGCCATCGATGTCTCTGGACTTTGATTTTTTTTCTTAATCAGATTCATTTTTCATTGGGTATTCTTCTGCCTCTCTGTCACTAAGTCCATACTTTTTGATCAAAATGCTCGCCGATGCTTATCATTTAGTTTTTTCCTTGAAAAATTGACGATAGATTTAGAATAAGTCAAAGGATTTGCCTGAAATAAGAATAGATTTAATTTAAAATACCTGCACCAAGTCATGACCATTGCCAGTGGTTTCAACCTGATTTGTTTTTTTGTCTCGTGGACTTCGGCTCTTGACCACTCTGTTCGGAAGTTTTGCTATTTCACCCATTTAGTCGAATATAGTACATACATGTAGGTTGCAAACTTTAAGATTATTGTCTCATCTAGCACTATACTTACTGTTACTTACTTATGGTAATTTTCCAGCACAGGACCTCATAGGTCCTCTTCGCCAGACTCTTCTATTTGTAAATCTTCGTTTTCGTTTGATAGTCACTATGAATCAAAGCTTTGTAATTGTCGTATTATAGTTCTTCGATCTTCCAGTATTTGTCTAGCCTGTTTTTAAACGTATTTAGTGTAGGAGCGTTTATAACTTTGTCTGGTAATTTTTTCCACGTCCTTGCTAACCTCACCGTGAATGAAAACTTTCTTATGTTACGTTTGCTCTTTGATGGACAATTTTCTTTGAATTTAATATATATATATGCTAACTCTTGATCCAGTTTCATTCATTTTAAGAATGTGCACGCATGTATGTCGTAGTACCCATTTATTAACTTGTAAACCTCGATCATATCCCCCTTATTCTTCTTAATGCCAGTGTTGGTAAATCTAATTTTTTTCAATCTTTTAGGATGTGTCAAATTCTTCATACCAGGTTATTGCCTTGTTACTCTTTTTTGTATCCTTTCTAATTTTTCAACATGTTTTATTTTATAGGGTGCCCAGACAGAGCTAGCATAATCTAGATGAGTTCTGACTAGAGTTTTATAAACTACTATGAAGAATTTATTGTCCAAATGTCTAAAGGTCCTTCTCATTGCAGCAAATATTGCAGTGGCTTTATTTACTACCTCACATAAGTGGTTTTCAAACAATAATTCTGTGTCTATAATAACACCTACATCCTTTTCATTGTTTACTTTTTTAATATATTGGCCAGTGAGTTTATATGTATTATTCTCTCTATTGTTTTTATTACTTATTTACATATGTTTGCATTTCTCAGGATGGAATTTTAATAACCACTTATCGCTCCATTGTTCTAACTTCCCCAGATCATCTTGCGGTATCATTTGGTCTCTTTCATTCATAATTTTTCTAAAAAACTAAGTGTCGTCTGCAAAGGGATAGAAGTCTGATTTAACTGTTTCTGGAAGATCGTTGATTTATATCACGAAGACAATTGGACCAAGAACTGAACCCTGTTGGATACCAGATGGAAAATCCTCCCACTTTGATCCAGTTCTATCTAATACCACTTTCTGTAATCTGTTGCTTAAGAAATCCTTTACCCAATTTAATATAGAACCTTTTATGTCATAGCTTTGCATTTTTGCCAAGAGTCGTTGGTGTGGAAGTAAAGTAAGTGAGAACCGAACCGTCAATCAAAAGAACGAACAATCCATGGACAATGGCAAAATCAGACACACTAAGAAACAAGGACACGACTTGAGTACGGGACAAAAAAGAAAAATGAAGACACACATACAGATGAACAACACGGACCCAATAAAAAACCATGGGTGAGATCAGGTATACCGGTAGAGTAAGCATCTCCTGCTTCTTATAAGACAACCGCCGTGTTGAACATGTCAACTCCGGTAGTAAAGTCGAATCCGATAGAGGAATAACAAACTTTAGTTGTAGAGGGAAAGATATGTTATCATCTGGGAAACAGATATCCCATAGCGATCCACAAGATCGTGATGTCGACCGTAAAACTTCTGTAGTGATGATTTTAAGTTTTTTTTAACGTACCCTTGCTTAAGAAGTCTTTTTGTAAGCAACTGATCTCTATCAAGGAAGTCACTATAACTACCACAAACCCTTGAGTAGCGAATGAGTTGCGAGATGTAAACTCCATATGCTGGTGCTTTTGGAATGTTGCTACAAAGAAAAGAGAAGTTGACTATTGGAAAAGTGAAGTCATCGCGTTTGTCATACAGGCTAGTTTGTAATGTTGTCAATTTCAAGATGAAGGTCAAGGAACGAAGCCGATGTGGAAGTATCTGTAGTATCCTTAATTTCAAGCTCTTTTGGATAAATAAGATGAAGAAAATTACCAAAGCGAGGGTTGTTTAATGATAAAATATCATCTATATAACGGAAGCTGAAATTAAAGAATTGGGACAGTTTTTTGTCTTTATTTTGAAGAAGCCCTTCAATAAATTCAGCCTCATAAGAGTTGAGAAATAGATCGGCTAAAGGAGGTGTACATTTTGTGCCTATTGGAATTCCAATTGTCTGGTGAAAAACAAGTCCTCCAAACTGGACAAATATATTGTCGATCAAAAACTCTACCATTTTCATCACTTCTTCCTCTGTGTTTTTTTCTGTGATTCTGAGTCGTATTTCACATAGTTCTCTGCCTATGACAATGTTCTTATATCTTCTTTTGCCGTTTTTGCGGGAGAAACACCTATGAATTATATCTTTCAGCCGAGATTTCAGTTGTTCATGAGGAATGGTAGTATAAAGTGTGGAGAAGTCAAATGTTTAATGCTGTTGCAATGCAATAATGATCTAGATTTCAGGATGTCAAGCAGATCTTTAGAGGTTTTTAATATCCACATTTCATTTACACCACTTCTTGAAAAGCTAGTATCACAGTATTTTTGAAGGCCCTCTTTTACGGCTGTCAAGATGGAGGTTAAAATCTTACCGTTGTTTGTATTGGCATTTGTGTAACTTTAGTACCCAGTACAAGGAAGTGAGATCGGTGTCTTCATCTTTGGAACCTTGTCAAAGGCCTTTTGAAAATCCATATATAATGTCATTATATACAATCCCCTATCAAGTGCTTCAGTGCATGTGTCTAGCACCTCTAATGATTGCAATGTAGTAGAGTGGCCAATTATAAATCCATGATACTGGTTACTTGAAAAAAGCCTTTGCTGCTTCATGTGAGTACTTATACTTTCCCTAATCAATTTCTCCATGGTTTTACATACCACTGATGTAAGACTAACTTGTAATTACTACCCAATGACTTATTTCCTTTTTTAAATATTGCACTTACTGTTGCAGTCTTCCATTTTTGGGGTAGTTTACATTGTTCAATAGATTAGTTAAAGATGATATTTAAAGGTTCAGATATTTAGCCAGATATTTCTTTTAATACTCTTGGATGTAGTTTATCTGGTCCGGGTGACTTGCCTATTTTTAGTGATTTCAGTAATTGTAGGAAATTATCATCTCTTATTTGCAGGACCATTATTGTATCGATGTCTTGGTCTAATTTAAGTTCTGGGATAATATCTATTGGTTCCCGGGTAAACACGCTAGAAAAATAATAAGCCAGAATATTTTGCCTTCTCTTCATCATTATCTGTTTGTTCGTTTTTTTTTTCTTCTTTTTTTGTGATTTTATATCGGTCGTTATGTTAATTCAAAGCAGACTAGTAAAATCAGTCTCGGGCTAGTAAAAATTTGCAGCCACTAGCCCGGTGGGCTAGTTATTATTGTACCTTTTGAACATAAAATCTTCTACTAAGGCTAGTGAAGTTGAGTTCGGGCTAGTACTAAACAGGACCTTACTAGCCCCTCTGGGCTATTGAATGAAAAAGGTTTTGGCACAGACTGAATAAATAATACATGATACTTACAGATTCAAACGAAATGAACCACATGTTTCGACACATTCTATGCTTTCTCCTAGGTTTATAATTTTTATAATCGAGGAATCATTTCTCGAAAATCTGATGACAGATTTCGGTACTGGTCCAAGAGTTTGTCGAAAAAGTCCCCGTTTGTAATTATAATCAGGAAATTTACACTTGGCGCTAGCTATAAGAAAATAAGATGTTACAACTGCTTTGAGTAAATATGTGACATATTATCTTCGATGATAAATTTCGTCTTCATATATGGCTTTGATTCCATTAAATAAATATAATATATCAAATTATTTGTCTGCAATGCAAAATAACCGAAAAACATAAATCTATAAATAAATCGTTTGATATCATTGTTCTCTTTCGGAAGGGTTAACCATTAAAATTCAATCTTAAACTCTATAGAGAAACATTAACTTAACCAACTTGCTAATTTAAGGTTTAATTTTTTCTTGTTCTGAAACTAATATAGTACTTTGCATCTTTTTTAATATCTTCCCTGAATGTTTCCTCCTCAATCAAAACTTTGACGTACCGGAAACTGAAATGATATGGTATAGAATTATGGAATTACACAGAAACAAATCATTCATCGGCGATGGAAGGTAAATCGACAATCATCGTTTAGGGAGGAACACTGTTATATTGATTTTGCATCGGAATTGCAACCTTCAGTTGTATTTTGCTTTAGAATAAAAGTCTGTGAGGATATCATTTATTTTTAGTTAGGGTTAGAAGGTTACTAATTTTTAAAAAAAAAAACCATTCAGAAGTATATAGTATAAGAAATCCATTATTGGTAGGAGTCTGCAACTCGTTCAATATGTGTTCTCAGATAAGGCCGTTATCAGTAAAATTGTCAACGGATGGTTCCTCCAGTTCTCGTTTGTATATTTTGTATTAGTTATACCATGAGGTAAAGGTGTTTCAGGAATAGAAACCCCGACGGCCGGAGGCCGGAGGGGTTTCTTTCCATAAAACACCGTATACCGAGTGGAAGAACTAACTTACACCCAAGGTAAAGAGAAAAGCATAACTCTTTTCATATTTAAACACAAAAATACATAAAAAAAAACGTAAAAGCAAATATAATTTTTATTTATTGTACCCTTTATTATAAACCCCGTTGGATGCCTTTTCGTGATTGAGTAATTCTCAAACAAACAATGGACAAACCTGTCTAGGTAATTTTTAAATAACAATCGTGTCACGTAGACAGCGAGTTCATTGATGTATACAACTACACAAACAAATCGAGAAAGCCGTATGATAATACCCACACCGTACAACCGCGTTGTATCATTTTGAACAAAATCTGCATGATACGGTCAAAATTGATACAAACAATAAAAGGCGTTGAAATACCAAGGTTATTATATCTATATTTTCCTTTTGTTTCTCTGTATTTCCGAGTGAAAAAAACTATAATTTAACTTCGAATAGATCAAAGTCTTTATACAATAGATTATTTTTGCTTTCTTTATCATATGTGAAGACATATTTTGGTTAATATAACACTGAAACAGGAAAAAATATATATTTTCAATTTTTAATGCAAATACTTCCCAATATCGTATTGAATTCAAAATTAATTTTATTTTGTGTGATATATCATTCATTTGTCTTACTTTTGATACCACAATCACAGTTTTGTATTCCGTCATTATCGAGAACACTGCGTTCAAATGGAGGTAGTCACAGAAAAAATGATACGATAAAAATCTGCTCCATTTACACGCAGGATACGATAAAAATCTGTGCAATGATACGATTAAAATGTTTTCGTTTAAAGAGTCCTATCTAATATTTTTAAAAAATATTAGTTTAAAGTAACAAGCTGACCGGCTACTTTCTTTGTTTTGGATTTCTTGTGGAATAGAAGCTTTGAAAGTGTAAATAGAATCACAAAATTAAAACATAGAATGTGGTAAGGACAGAAAACACTGTGGTTAACAAAGACACGGAATGTGCAGTATAAAAATACAGTTTCCGGTGAGGTTAAGCTGGGTTTAGGTACCACTTTGTACTGGTATTGTTATTTCTGTCCATGCAGATTCAGATTCATTAAGGAGTATCTCCCCCTCATGCAAAGCTGCCCTCTTCTGGTTTTGGCTTTCCATTAAGATCATATCTGTCAAAAAATTTTAAACATTTCTGGGTTTATGGTCTTCCAACTGTTTTGATTTTATCTGCACCGAGCACACACATGGGTTGTCGAAATGGCCATATTCAGAAACTACATTTACAGTAAGTTGAGTCATTTATTATCAGCGAGTCGATGCCACTGCTGATGGACTGTTAGTCGTCAAGGGTATTCAGCAATCCAGTAACCAGTACTTTGATGCTTACCCGAGAGCCGATCTTATTTCGAAACTTGCAATATATAAAATGTTTGTAAACACCTAATCATATGGTCTATTGTGAGTTAGGAGCTTACTCACTGTACACATAGGTACATTCTAGTATGATAAAGTTTTGTGCGAATATGGTTTGTGGAAAGCACGAAAAATTGTCATCAAAATTGTATAGATATTATCATCAAAGAGTATAAATGCTCATAAATAAGAACAATTTTAACATTTTAAATAATTCTAGATACGGAAATTTATGGCAGTCTCAAGAAATTTTAATACATGTTACTATGTACTATAAAATAACGAATCAATGACCAGCAAAAATGGATCCGGAGCTCCGATATTGATAAAGGTACGTCTTATAAATTCTTTCAGGACACTTTGCAGTTTAAAATATACCGAGATATTTTACCATATAAAGATGTGCTTCTCTTCTCTTAAGCCTTTTGTGCCATGGAGGCACATAGACCAGTAATAACACTTCTCCTACGGGGTCGGTTCAGGGCCATTCTAACCAGGTCGTTCCATCTGTACCTTTGAGCATCCATTTCGGCTTGTATTCTCCGCCAGGTGTTTCTTGGTTTTTCAACTTTCCTTTTTCCTTAAGGGTTACATTGAAGTGATTGCTTTGTGATAGAGTTGGGTGGTTTTCTAAGAGTGTGTCCAATTAACCTCTATTTCCGCTTTGTTAGTTCTACTTCTATGGGCTGCTGTTTGGTCCTCTCCCATAGATCGGTATTTGTGATTTTTTGTGGCCATCTGATCTTTAGAATTTGCCGTAAACATTTGTTAATGAAAACTTGAAGTTTATTTAATACATCTTTTGTTGTTTTCCAGCCGTACAGTAGGATGGTCTTGACATTTGAATTAAATGGTCTGATTTTGATGTTTAAGTTGGTGTTTCCTATTTTCCAAATTGTTGTCATCATTCTAAAAGCTGTTCTCGCTTTCCCTATACGACATTTAATATCTTGTTCTGATCCTCCTTCTCTGTCCATATGTGAAGGAGTCGACTTCTTCTAGAGGAGTTGATTTCACTTCCAGGTTAGCAAGACTGTTTGTTTTTGCCTTTAATACTTTTGTTTTCGTTGTGCTTATGATTAGACCAGTCTCTGCTGCTCTCTGTTCTATTTCTGACAATTCATCCTTCATCTGTAGGTGGTTGCGAGACAGTAGTGCGATGTCATCAGCAAAATCTAAGTCGTCTAGTTGTTCTGTCAGTGTCCATTGAATTCCATTTCTTCTATTTGTGGTGGTCTCTCTCATAATCCAGTCAACTGCCAGAAGGAATAAGAATGGTGACAATTAACATCCCTGTCGAACCCCAGTTGTAATGTCAAAGGGATCTGTAAGTTGACCTTCATGCATTATTCGGCTCTTCATCCCTGTGTATGTGTTCTTAATGATGTTAATGAGTTTGTCATGAATTCCTTAATGGCCCATTAGTTTCCACAAAACTGATCTATCTAAACTCCGACCTGCCGTTTGGTGTGGGGTTTCCTCGCCGTTCATTGAAGATCTTATGGTGACTTTGAGTTGTTATTACTCCCCTTTGGGTCTTTGTCTCTTTGGCACATTCCCCGTTTCACTTCTTTTTTTCTATCAAATGCCTTTTGATAGTAAAAAAAAAACAACAAAAATGATGTGTTTAATCCAGTGATTGCTCCAAGATGATAGTAAGGTGGCTATTTGGTCAGAATATGATCTGTTTTCGCGAAACCCCGCTTGATTGTCTGGCAGCTTCTGATCGACAGCCTTCTTCATACGTTCCAAAATTATTCTGTTTAAGACTTTTCCTGGTACTGATAAAAGCATTATTCCCCTGTAGTTATCACAGATGCTGAGGTCGCCTTTCTTCGGTAGCTTTACGAGATGTCCTTCCTTCCAGTCTTATGGTGTATCTTCCTCTCTCCAGATCTTGCCAATGAAGTCGTACAACGTCTGTGTTGATGTTTCTCTGTCTGCTTTAAGAATATCTGCCGGTATATTATCTGTGCCTGGTGCTTTGTTATTTTTCAGTGTGTTGATAACTTTGGTGATTTCGGCCCTGGTTGGTTGGTTGCAATTGATTGGTAAAATGTCTCTAGATGGTTGTATATCCGCATGTTGTGGAGGTGGCTGTTGGTTTAACACCTCTTTGAATGAAATGTTCAACCCATTTTTTCATTTGATCCTCTGTTGTTTTCAGTGTGTTCCCATCTTTGTCCTTTACTGGTCTGTCACCTTTTATCATACAACCCTTTAATGTTGTTTTGCTATCTGCTTCTTCTGCTTCCATGGTCTTATTGGACATAAATTCTCGCTTACCTCGTCTAGCACTATTTTTGCAAAGCTTTTTCTGCCTCATAGTACTCCTTTTGTGCCTTTTGCTTTGTTGTCCTTGTCTTGCTGTTGTTCAAGGCTTATTTCGTTTTTTTCTTTTGTCCACTTTTACCAGTGTCTCCGGTGATACCCATTCTTGATGTTTCCTGTTTCGTTCTCCGGCTGTTGCTTCGCATGTTGAAATAAACACTTCTTTAACTTCTTTCCAATAACCCTCTGGTGGCAGTTGATCAACACCCCTGCTGTTCAGGATGGCAAACCGGTTTCTAATATCAATCCTGAATTCTTCTTGTTTTCCTTTGTTTTTCAGTTTTGAGACGTCATACCTTTTATTGGCCTGTCCTCTGTTTCCATTAAGCGTCTGCACCCCCTTTGACTCTCACATCTTGAAGGCTACGTCTGAACCTTCTTAAAATACAGACATGGTCTATTTGATTTCCTGTTCTCATATATGGAGAAACCCATTTTGCTAGGTGGCATGGTTTGTGTGGAAAAACTGTTCCTCCAATGACCAGGTTGTACGTAGCACAAAAACTAGCAAATAATTCTCCGTTCTCATTCATAGTGCCTAGACATAAAGATGCGCTTACAGTACGTAAATTTCAAGTAGCTAATCATAGATTGCCTAAAGAAGTTGGAAGATGGCAAATCATAGCAAGAGAAAATAGAATATTTTATGTAATATATGTAGTGATGCAAAAATAGGTGATGGCTTTCACTTTGTTTTGCAATGTAAATCTTTAAAAAAAAAAGAGCGTAAACAATATTCAACTATTGTTATAAAGAACCAATAAACTGAAATTCAAAGAAACTGTTTCAGTGTGTGAAACTGTGTAAGTTATCACCCTCATGAAGCAAATTGGGTTCTCGTCGAACGGTTTATGTAAGAAGATTCGCGTACGGTTGAGAAAAATGTAAATACATTATTTATTTAAGAAACATTGGACGGTTCAGGGTAATGTTTAAGTACGGCTTTTGAATTTTGATCATTCATCAACATAAACATCAACCTAAACATTATCAATATAACTAGGGGTGGTTGTTAAGAATTATCATTCAGCGAAATTCTCCAGATAAATGAAATATAAGTAATACATATATAGATTGATATATGCTTATTGTATATTATACATGTACAAGTGTTTATTTATTGTAAATATATGTGTATTTTAGTTGGTCTCTGTACCTATGTTTATCGATGGTTTTTAGAGAATAAAGAATCTGGAAATCCTGAACGTTTGACGTCACAATAGAAACCTCCAAAAATGATGTCATTTTTTAACTTTCTGTTTTGTCGCGGTTATTTTACGGAAGAAAAATGTTCTTAAATTCAACCACTATTAAAGATGAAGATATCTTCAACTTGTTTGAGAAATCCTTCTTCTTTTTTACTGGTTTCACATGGGAAAAGAGGGAATTTCTCACACACTTATAAGATATTTAAGTGGACACCTGGAACGACAGACTGCCGAATAGGTAATAGGTCTCCCTAACTTCTTTGTCACATTTCCTTAACTGATTTGTGAAACAATGGAACAAATGCGTGAATATAAACTCCAATATAATTGCGCAAAAACAAAGAAAATGGGTTCTTTATTCAGCATTGTATCGTATCATGCAGATTTCAATTGCAACTCTTGACCGTATCATGCAGCTGATTTTTATCGTATCATTTTTTTCTCTGACTACCTTCATTTGAACGTAGTTTTCTCGATAATGACAGAACACAAAATTGTGATTGTGGTATGAAAAGTAAGAAAAATGAATGATATATCCCAGAAAATAAAATTAATTTTGAATTCAATACGTTATTGGGAAGTATTTGCATTGAAAAGTTGAAAAAATATGTTTTTCCTGTTTCAGCGCTAAAGAAATCAAAATATGTCTTTCAAATATGTAACAAAAAGCAAAATTATTCTGTTGTACAAAATCTTTGATCTATTTGAAGTTAAATAACAGTTTGTTCCACTCAGAAATACGGAGAAACAAAATGAAAATATAGATATAATAACCTTGGTCTTTCAACGTCTTTTATTCTTTATATCAATTTTGACCGTATCATACAGATTTCGCTTAAAATGATACAACGCGGTTGTACCGTGTGATACCAGTGAGTTCAAAGGACAAATCAGAAATGAATGTGCCAAATAAGAAAAGTTGACAAAATGGATTTGCATATTATTTACCAAAAAAAATGTCAATACGTGGATATATAAAATGAATAAGAAGATAAAATAAAGATTGTGATTGATATTAAGCTCACCATATTGTCCCCTTTCTTCAAAATATTGTAAGTAAAAATTGTTTTTTTTTATTCCTATACCCATTGATTGATTTATTTAAACTTATTTTATTGTCAAAGACAAAAGGATTAGGCACAAGTTGTACAACTTATCAATGCCTTCTCCAACAATAATTTTTGTCCACGCGAGTTCTCAGAGTTCCCTGAACAGAATCACTTGAAACTTGGCACACAGTTGGAACACCATGTAAAGTTATGCCTAACTGTGAAAAAATTTTCAAAATGGCCGCCATTTCCAAGATGGCCACCATTTTACGTCAAAATTTCAACTTTGTCCGATTTCAACGAAAATTGATTTGTAGGTAGATTTTGACGCTGCGAACAAGATGGAATCATCGATTTGGCTGCCAGGGGCGACATCAGCTATTGCTTGCATTTGCAAATCTAGTTATTATTATTTTAGTTCCAATAAATTTTGTCCGTACAAGTTCTCACGGCTGCCTGAACAGAATCACTTGATACTTGGCACACAGTTGAAACACCATGTGAAGTTATGCATGACGGTATAAAAATTTTCAAAATGGCCGCCATTTCCAAGATGGCCGCCATTTTACGTTAAAAAACCGAGGATTCAATATCTCTGGAACTGCTTTGCAGAATTTCTTCATATTTTGCAAAGATGTTCAATAAAATGAGACGAAGGAATTTATGCAAAAAAAAAAATTTCAAAATGGCCGCCATTTCTAAGATGGCCGCCATTTTACGTCAAAATTTCAACTTTGTCAGATTTCAACGAAAACTGATTTCTAGGTAGATTTTGACGCTGGGAACATGATGGGATCATCAAATTGGCTGGCAGGGGCGACATCAGCTATTGCTTGCAATTGCAAATCTAGTTATTATTATGTCGCCCCAGACGAAGTCGGGGAGACATATTGTTATTGTTCCGTTTCTTTGTTATTATTATTATTATTTAATTATTATTATTATTACGGTTTCTTATTTTTATTTTACTGTTTCTTATTTTTATTTTGCTTCCAATAATTTTGTCCAGGCGAGTTCTCAGAGATGCCTGAACAGAATCACTTGATACTTGGCACACAGTTGAACCACCATGTGAAGTTATGCCTAACGGTGAAAATATTTTCAAAATGGCCGCCATGGCCGCCATTTTATGTCAAAATTTTAACTTTGTCCGATTTCAATGAAAATTGATTTCTAGGTAGATTTTGACGCTGGGAACAAGATGGAATCATTGAACTGGCTGCCAAGGGCGACATCAGCTATTGCTTGCAATTGCAAATCTAGTTATTATTATTATTTTACTTCCAATAAATTTTGTCCACGCAAGTTCTGAGTCGCTTCAACAGAATCACTTGATACTTGGCACACAGTTGGACCACCATGTGAAGTTGTGCATGACGGTGAAAAAAATTTCAAAATGGCCGCCATTTCAAAGATGGCCGCCATTTTACGTCAAAATTTCAACTTTGTCCGATTTCAACGAAAATTAATTTCTAGGTAGATTTTGACGCTGCGAACAAGATGGAAGCATCGAATTGGCTGCCTGGGGCGACATCAGCTATTGCTTGCAATTGCAAATCTAGTTATTTATTATTATTATTCTTTATTATTCCAGCCAAAGTTTGTCCGGTCAATTACTCAGCGATGCATGATCAGAAGTTCATGAAACTTGACATAAAGTTGGATCACCATATTAAGATGTGCGTTTTAATATTTTTTTTCAAAATGGCCGCCATTTCCAAGATATTTGGAATCATCGAATTGGCTGCCAGGTGCGACATCAGCTATTGCTCGCAATTGCAAATCGTTATGATTATTATTCCAGCCAAAAGTTGTCCATGAAATTACTCAGTGATGCATGATCAGAACTTAATGAAACTTGGCATAAAGTTGGATCACCATTTGAAGATGTGCGTTTTAGTATTTTTATTTTCAAAATGGCCGCCATTTTCAAGATGGCCGCCAAAATATGTCGAAATTTCAACTTTGTCGGATTTCAACAAAAATTGATTTCTAGGTAGATTTTGACACTGCGAACAAAATGGAATCATCGAATTGGTTGCCAGGGGCGACATCAGCTATTGCTCGCAATTGCAAATCTAGTTTGCAACTCTTCTTTCTTTTTACTAGAGTAAAAGTCCAAGTACGACATAGGCAAAAATGTCATTTGAAATTTTGAATTTACAAAATGGGAAATATTACATAGACACATCTGTTAATAATCGGTTATCAATGGTCTCACTACTGTCCAAGTGCGAATCGAAAAATTCGTAAGTCATGTAACCAAGCGATGTTTAATTCATGTTTCTACAGGTATTGCGGTTAAAATATAGACGAAATAGAATATTTTTATGGAACTTGGGTAATTATGTTGACTGTTTTCACTGTTGATCATTTATAAATTACATGAAAACAAGTGTAGAGAAACTATGTAACCTCTGTTCTTAAATAATTGATTTTCAACATCGAACAACGAAACTTTTTAATATTTATGAATAAATGTGATTTAAGGCATTCAGTTGTTAAAAACTGATTAAACCATTATATAATGTTAATTACCATATGCTTTTTTTTGTTAAAGCAATGCTTCACTTCCGTGTAATCAATATAGTTCACACAGAAGATGCCACTGTAATTCATGTCAATGCTACTTTCTATTCATGTTCATTTCGCTACTGCTACTTAAAACTGGTGTAATCCGATAAAGATCTAACCCATATTGAAATGACTATTTGACAAATATGTTGCAATTCTTTATTCTTCTTGGATCAATCGACAATATCATTTCTCTTGTTTGTTTGTCATGCTGAATGTTTTCTCCCGCTTTTAGAATACAATTAATGCTTGGTAAGAACTATAACAGTTCAAAAGTATATCAACTTAATGCATCAATGAATACTTCCATCAGAAAATTTAAAAGCCATATGAATTTTCTAGCCAATATACCATTTCCGTTTCACAGCCACAAAATTCTATCCTACACCTTGTTGATGTTAAGCCGCGTGTTATAGGTTAGACCCTACTAAATGACCAATCAGCTGCTGGCATAATCAAAAGAAGTGCTTTTATAACAAAGCCATGCTACTTTTCGACAATATCTGAGTTCTAAAACGCTCAAGTGATCATGAAATTCTTCCTTAATGACCAGTGTCAGTGATTCAGTGTTCCTCTTTGCATGTGAAAATACTGAAGCCTCATTAATAAGGCCATGCATGCCCAATGATCTGACAGGTAAAATTGGTAATTTGCATACCCTAGTTTGGTTAGGCGATAGAAATTTCTTATTTGACTTTAAAGTTGGGCCATTGTTTGGATATGTTACTTGGCAGGCGTGCCGCTTTGAGAAAATCATATTGCCGCATAAAGTGAACTTCAGGTACATATAATTGCAAAAATTCACAAAACGTTACAATGGCCGCCTATGGAAAATTTTTAAGTGGAGTCTGACCTTAAACAAACAAGATTGCTACGCGTAGCTATGTCCCCCGCCGCCGCAGAAAAGTAAAAAAGGTCCCATTTCTCATGTAAAATTTTTAGAATCAAAATGGCGGCAGGATATGATCAACTGCATTAGGTGGCAAATAGCTAAGCAAAATTTTAGCAAAATCCCTTAATTGGAGTATAACAAGATGTGTCCAGAAAGTCTCCCTATGTTGTAGTATGCATTAAGTCGATAAAGTCCAATAACTCCCTTAAAATTTGTCGAATCAAAATGGCGATGTGATATGATCTATTACATATAACGACTAACAATCCTGTATAATTAGAATGAATTCGGACTATCAGTTTCTGAGGAGTTGCGTCCACAAGATTTGCCATTGTATAACAATGTGGAAATAATCAAAGTCCCATAACTCCAACAAAAATTTGACGAATTAAAATGGTGATGTGATATTATCTAGTACTAATGGTGACTAACAATCCTGTAAAATTTGAATGAATTCTGAACAGCCGTTTCTAAGGAGTTGTGTCCACAACATTTGCCATTTTATAACAATGTGGAAATAATCAAAGTCCTATAACTCCCACAAAATTTGAAGACTCGAAATGGCGACGCAATATTATCTTGTACTAATGGTGGCTAACAATCCTGTAAAATTTGAATGACTTCTGACCAGCGGTTTCTGAGGAGTTGCGTCCACAAGATTTGCCATTGCATAACAATGTGGAAATAATCAAAGTCCCATAACTCCAACAAAATTTGACGAATCAAAATGGCGGTGCGATATGATCTAGTACATATAGTGACTAACAATCCTACAAAATTTGAACAAAATCCAAT